>JAOBYF010226657.1:0-10127 GCA_025403605.1 Parazoanthus darwini | reverse complement strand
GTCCGGACAACCGGCCTTGTTGAGAGTTGAAATGAAAAGCAACGATAATGTCCTTTATTATTTGGCAACACTCAATATAAAACAAAAAAAATCACTTCTACCAACACCAAACAACAAAGTATTGATTTGAACACGCAACTATGAGATAAACTACATCTTCTGACAGGTAGAACCGAGCGTAAAATGACTTGTCCCTTGGAAACAACCACAAAGTCACAGGCTTTGTGGCCTTGTTAAGAAGAGAAATGCAAAACCTTTAAGGCCATGTCAGGGTCCCGTTGCATACTACCGTATTTCTTTGAATAAACGCCGCCCTCGAATAAACGCCACACCCTGAGTGCAGCGTTTATTCGAATATTGAACAAAAGAAATAATTAAAGTGCAAAACAATAATTACCAGCATTGTTTATTAATTTACAAACGTTTATCAGCGTATCTAATGTTTCTGGTATATAAACAAACAAAAAAATGACAAGATTATCACGGTTCATTCGTCTTAAAACAGCTTTGGACACTTGCTTTCATTTACGTTGTGTTTTTTCGAATAAACGCCGCTTTCGAATCATGAAAAATTTAGTAAACGCCCCGGCGTTTATTCGAGGAAATACGGTAACTGTACCTAATGTAAACGTTAAAACATTAAATTAGGAAATCGTATGTAACAACGTCAGCAGTAAAAAGAACGTAAAGTGTTCTGCGACTGGTTTCTGGTCTTAATCAGCCGCAAGTGTACAAAGTTAAGGTCTAATACCGTTCAGAGTTAACCTTGATTTCGACCCATTAAACTTCGACACGAAGTCCAGTAAAAAACTTTAGAAGACAAACATCGTTTCTGAGCAGCGAGCCCTATACATGCTCTGATTCATAATGAATGTTACAGTTAAGCTGAGAAGATTGAAACTTGTTATTCTACAGTTTAACTCGGAAGACTGAAACTCCCCAAATGAAGTGCTACTATTCTAGATGCAGTCCTTATCTCGTGAAATTATTACCAAATACAAACATACCGCCCAGGAGAAGATCTCTTTCTCCACCGTGACAACCGCAAAATGCGAGTTTCCAGCGGCTACCTACAATAAGCAAGTCCAAAAGTATTATTTGGTATTGACCAGCAATCATCGTGATAGCAAACGACTAAGATTGGTGTTCAAATTATTTAATCAGCCATTCAAAAACAATATACCAAACAAAGCTTTTGTTACCATTCGCCGTAGTTGATTTTTGTTTCAAGTTCCTTCTATTAATTCTTGCCATTTTTTACTTTGTTTTGTTGATTTCATTCCTGTAATTAACTCTTCTTATTTCAAGTGGGCAGATGTCATTTGAGGTGCACGTCCATTTTTTTCTTCTTGCCACGAAATTACGTCATTTTTTCCATGTATTGTTCCAGGGTTAATACTCTTTCAACCTTGTGAAATTCCGTGTCTCTCTCTGACTTTTTCCATGACTTTTAGATTTTTTCCACGACCTACTTTGACCATCTATTTATTTGCGATATATCAAAAACCGTTTACTCAACATGAAATTTTTCTAGCATAGTAAATATATTCAAGAGAGAAAACAGTTAATAAAATACTAATATGGGGTAACATGCGTTTACCTATACGTCTAACATCATTGGAATGTTCATTGTTCAAACGAGACTGTCGTTATGATACACGTTCGATCAATACGTATATTTACTCGGGCCGGAAGGTACCGAGTTGAGGTTTCGGCTCCGTTTTTATTTATTTTTTATTTTTTTATTTACTTTTATTATTTTTTGTGTCGCGATTGATAGTTAACTTGCATGGTGGCCAGTGGTTCGTGGCGACTTGATCGAACTTGGACCTGAACACCGCACGGGTTCGAATCCCGGTGGATGCGTCTTAATTTTTTTTCCCTCGCTGATTTTTTTTTCTCTTTTCTCTTTCGTTTTTTTTTCAAAACGGACCAACTGTTTTTAGGAGAAATCACACGCTTTATTGCATAAAATCATGATATAAGTTATAAACAATTTAATAAATAATTGCAGGCCTTTTCAGTCATGCACGAGCGTTATTATTGGATTCCCGTTTTACTCTAAGCTAGGCTCGTTCATATTTCCTTTCCAAAGGCGGTAAACAAGATAGATCGAAGTATTTATTGCAAATCAGTTACCAAGTATACGACAGGCCGGCTCGAGTCAGGCTACGGCGTAGCCTCTTGTTCTTAAATGAATCTGTCCTCGTTGGGAATTTCAACAGCTAATTTACAGTACCTGAAGAAGACTATTGCCTCCCTTGAACGTATCCAGTTTCTGAGGCGTTACTTTACCACCTCCCCAGAAGTAGGTCTGGTGAAGAATTAGTTGTCAGTTTAAATGAAACACAAAACAACATATCGAGGCGATGCGCCGGCTGATTAGTAAGTAGGGTCCTTAGGACGGCAAAGCCCACCGCAACGACAGAGAATAGGTAGAACCAAATAATGAGATAAACTTAATGCTAAAAGCACGAAACAATGCAATAATTCGTCTTAGGTTTCTTAACAGCAAGGACAACAAAACACATATGTTGTTCCCTTCCCTTACTCGTTCGGAAATAAAACTATTTTATTTCTTTGGATGGCACTGCAATCCAATTTATGGTGCACCTTAAGTTTTGAATATTACGAAAATGTCACGGCTGATTTTCAGTTCAATTCTTCGTAAATCAATGCGCGTTTAGCCTTTTTTCATGGAATGAAGTTGTTTAGTAGTTTAGTGACAGTTCCAAAGTGTTGTCGTTTTTACTTTTTACAAGGCGGCCCGTGTGCGTCCGATGTCCTTGATCTGTTTCTCTGAGGCGGGAAAAGGGATAGGCATACATTGTACATAGCAACATGCAATTGAAACAACGGCGGCAAAAAGGTTCAGAAACGTACCTCACTGGTCTTCGATGTTATAACCGGAACCGTTTCAGTTGATCCGCTAGCATGCCTGTATGTAGATGCAAACAAAAACAATAAGAAACTTTAACTCCATTAAAATGTTTTTCTTCATCAGCTCTTATCTGATGTCTGTAGTATTACTGCAACAGTATGTTACCTTAATCTTCGCACTGATGTATTCAGCTGCCAAACTTTTTTCTCCATCTCCCTAGACCGTAAAAAGAAAGCAATTAAAGTGGTTTCCTAGCAAAATATCCAGGTTGGCGAAATGTTTTGCAAAAATATGTTGTTTTCGATTTCACTTTACTTATTATCAAAACATTTTTTAAAAAACTACTAACAGAGTTATACCAAAAGGCAATGTTACTCGTTAGTTCTACTTTAAAGGCGGCGTGGACTCTGCTACTTTTCAACAAACGCACTGGTTGCTTGTTTCTTGTGTAACAAATAAAATGAAGTGAAGTAATAAGGTAGTGAGTCTATGCGGACCTTTTCATTTCATCCACCTTTAATTTGACAATGTGCTCCAGCTACTCTGTTGACCAGCCAAAGTGAGCTAGCTTACTTTACCCTAGTATGATTTTGGTTTTACCAAACGATGTCACACAACTAAATCTACCGTCACTCTTGTATCACTGTTACTCAACAACATCACGCTAATGTGACATCGTTCCATGTACTATGAAAGTTACACAAGACCCTTTCCTAATACCATATCCGTTTTACCCCATTCGTATCACAATTATATCATATGACCCTTTTATAACGCATAAAGTAATGCTATTAGATCTATACCAAATGAATTTGTTATAAACTCAATTTCAGTTCCTGACCACACTGTCATCATGCCTGTAGTACCTAGCAGTTGTCACACCCATAAGATGTGACACTGTTGTTACTTACACCTGTACCATGCAACACTGTTGTCACACAGTGCACAAGTGACTATACCACACTAGTACCATGTGAAGCGGTTATGCTTAGTGTCACACCTTATCGTGTCTAACTGGTGTTTCTCTTACGGATAGTGTCCATCGCACTGTTTTCACACTAAAAATTCTTGTCCTTCGTGTCACACCTGATTCGTTTGACATTCTAGTACTTACTTGCCCAGGGCACTCAAGAGTGGCCGCTCCAATATTTGCCAGATAGTCGGCCGCTCTTCGGGGTCCTTAATAAAATAACAAAGAATGAGTGAAGCAAGAAAATCGGCAAATATTTAAATGCATAAGATAATATTTGGAATTAACAAAAGAGGCGGTGTCCAAAACAACTGACATATTCCGTTTACTCTAAGTTACCGATGTCATTTGCGTTCTTTAGTTATGGATGCCAAACATGCCATTTACAACGATTTGGGAGCAATGGTATTACTAACTATCCTGCTTTATATTTCAATAATGAAACGAATGGAACTCAAGTTGAACGCCAAACTACTACGGAATCGGTTAAGAATGAAACTGACAAAAAAAGTCACCAAATTCCCAAAAACCATGTCAGGATATGAAACCACTAACAACGACGGCAAGAAAAGCGAAAGGGCATGAGTAGTACAGAACGGCGCGTAACGCAGTTGTAAGACTCCTTTAGAGGAGGACCAAACTTTTGCAAACTCTTTTGGACAAAATTGAGAAGGACTCAGGTTTGATATTAGAGACATAAAGGAGGAGAAAACAACAGCAAAGGAATGACAACAACAACAACGAAACAGTAGCAATAACAGGAACAATAGTATAACATATACAACAACGGACCGGCAACAACAGCACCAACAACAAAACTAACGGTAACATTAACAACAACAGCAGCAACAACAACAACAACAACACCAACAACAACACCCACAACAACAGGAACAACAAAAACAAAACAGCAGAACTCTCCGTATACCGGGAACAGTGTGTCACTAACAATAACAAGAACCAATTAACCAACAACGACAGCAACAGCAACGAAAGTAACTGTAACAATGTTCAACAGCAACAACACTACCAAAATTACAACAACGTAACGATAGCAGTAACAACAAGAACAGTAGTAAGTACAACATAAAAACACAGAAACTGAATTATGCTATCAGTCTCATTTGGAAGGTACAAACCTGTGAAAGCAGGCTGTTGACAAGTTCATTCATTTCTTCCGTGTAGTAGGGATCAATGCTTTCAAACTTTCCCTTTACAATATCCGTCACAAGTTTTAAGGGATTCTATAATATGTTTGAAAAACAAGGAAAACCTCTTACATAAATATTCAGACAGTTCTAAAGACACACCAAAACCTCTAGACATCGGGGTGGGAGGTTCCGGCCAAGGAGTATGTAAATGACTTGCATAGTCGACATTTTAGCAAAAAAGTTCAAACTTTCCTGTGCGCCCATATGTTATTAAAAGCACTTGGAAAAATAACTGAACACTTGGGAACCTGGTGATGCTTCCTCTAAGCACCTCTCGCATTCTTTTAACTTCTCACGTGTTTTGTTACAGAGCTTTTAAACTCCAAAGCAAGGAGGGCGGAACCGTCAACGATAACGACACAAAACAACGGACTTAATTATACAGAAAACAACAAATGAACGTGGAAATGCTGGCCACCTTTCAGCCGTCATCATCAGAAACAGAACGTGAAAAACTCAGTTTTGTTTTTTACTACACAGTTGATCACGACTTCCAAACATGAACCATCTCAACTTTTGCTCCGGTTCAGAAGAAGGCTACTGTCCTTTCCTATCACAAATCACGAAATCACCTTAAAGAAACGAACGAACTATGTACAACTGTTCGCTTTTTTCACTATGCATTCGTCCATTCTGCGGTAGTCCGTTGTACATTCGTCCACAGTTCGTACACGCTAAGCTCTCCATTTGGGGTATATACTATCTGACATACACAGTGATGTTGAAAACAATTTGACTTTCCAACTTTAATTTTTTGGATGTGTTAACCTTGCCTGTTCCTTATGTTTCGACAATACAAAATTCCTTACAACGCACAGAATCACTCACCGTAGCATCGAACACTCTCTTCAATGTCAACATCTCGTACAACACACACGATCACTCACTATGGCATCGAACACTCTCTTCAATGTCAACATTGCGTACAACACACAGGTTCACTCACCGTGGCATCGAACACTCTCTTCAATGTCAACATTTTGTACAACACACAGAATTACTCAATTATGGCATCGAACCCCTCTTTTCAATGTCAGCATCTCGTACAACACACACGAATACTCACCGTGGCATCAAACACTCTCTTCAATGTCAACATCTCGTACAACGCACAGAATCACTCACCATGGCATCGAACACTCTCTTCAATGTCAACATCTCGTACAACACACCGGATCACTCACCTTGGCATCGAACACTCTCTTCATTGTCAACATTTCGTACAACACACAGAATCACTCAATTATGGCATCGAACAGTCTCTTCAATGTCAGCATCTCGTACAACACACACGATTACTCACCGTGGCATCGAACACTTTCTTCAATGTCAACATCTCGTACAATACACAGGATCACTCACCGTGGCATCAAACACTCTCTTTAATGTCAACATCTCGTACAACACACAGCCGACGGCCCACACATCACTCTTCTTATCGTATCTGAAATGGAAAAAATCGCTATTTCCAAAATTTTGATAATCACACACCATCTAGATGTACATAGTTCAGCTTCTATAAAGCTCTATCTTATTTGTGTTCGAAATGGGTTGTGGGTAGGCCTATATCGATGAAGCTTTAGTCACTACGAAGGATATAATTAACTGACATTAAGATAAGATTTCAGATTACATGCTCTATGGTTTTGTCCACACGTATACGTTTTCATAGGAAAACGCGACCATTTTCGTCCGTTTGGCCATTCGTCCACACTAATGTCGCTTCCAATTAAAAACACAACCATTTGCTTTCTGTTACTTTTTATTTAACATGTAACCTCTTCCTCTGCTTTGGCGCATATGTATACATTTTCATATTCTAGACACGCGTTTATTTTCGAAAACTGGCATTTTCAAACAAAACGGTTTACATGTGGACAAAACCTCCAAATAGTCAAATTGCGCATTTCTACGGAGTGCTAGTGCTGTCTGTTGAACTCATTGACTCGTGTCACATCATCACTGTATGTATGGTGGCCTGGTTCCAGTTGTACAAAGACTGGATAGGACTGTCCCTGAATATAATGGCTTAAATTAACCTGTTAACACGTATCTGCCAGGTATTGTATCTACTGGATAGTGCGACAACCAGGGCTTGATATAGTCTGTCATTGACGACTGACATTGTCCTGACATTGTGCAACGCCAAGGTAATTTATGAAGTGCAGAGAACATGGCTTGTGCAAATTTCAGAGAAAAATGGTGGGGTTGGCTTCAAACTGGGATTTACAGCATTCGATTTTCCATAAATACCTACATGTAGGCACAACAAATTGGAATGAAACCCATTCTTAGATCACGTCCACACAAATTCTAATGGTAAACATAAACTTTAACATCTCTTACAACACAATTTGTTACTTTCATCCACATGTAACAATCAGGGTTAGTGCTGACCATCAGCTACAAACTTCAAGGAGTATTCAAGGAGTAAAATTTCATTTTCAAGGAGTATTTTTGGGAAGGGTATTTAGTCTATATTAATGAAAACTGTCGACTCTGTGCAAGACACACATTTCACAAACAAATGTATACAAAAGTGTGCTATATAAATTTTGCAACTTTTATGTCTTAAACCTGCACCAGATTGAAATCAATAAGTGCAAAACTCAAGGAGTTTTCAAGCAGTCTGTGATAAATTCCAAAATTCAAGGGCTTTTCCAAGTGCCCTTGAAAATGAAAACCAAATTCAAGGAGTTTTCAAGGACTTTAAGGAGTAGCACAAACCCTGAACAATGTTCTTTTTGCTCTTACAAAGTCAGTGTTCAACTTACTTTTTCCCTTGCACAAGTTCTGGTGACATGTAGTAAGGAGTTCCCACAACCTAATTGACCAGAGGAAAGGGTTAATAGAGGTTAACATACAATAATTGAACTTTGCAGTGATACAATGTAGTAGTGGCAGCACTTAGTTGGGATGTCTGTGGCAGCAGTAATACTGCCATCATAGTGGAGTGCTGTAACAGTGATAGTGGCAAAACTCAGTACTACTAGAGGTACGATAACAATTTGGTAAAGGCCAAAAGATAGCAGACTGTAGTGCAAGTGGTGTGATATGACAGTGGTGAAGGTCAGACTGAAGCACCAGTGATGTGACGACAGTAGGGCAGGTCAAATGATAGCAGACTGAAGTATCAGTAGTTTAAGTGGTGTGATGATAATGGGGAAGGCCAAATGGTAGCAGACTGTAGTACAAGTGACCAGTGTGATATGACAGTGGTGAAGGTCAGACTGAAGCACCAGTGGTGCGAGGACAGTAGGGCAGGTCAAATGGTAGCAGACTGTAGTACCAGTGGTGTGATGAGAATGGTGAAGGTCATATGGTAGCAGACAGTAGTTTAAGTGGTGTGATGACAATGGGGAAGGCCAAATGGTAGCAGACAGTAGTTTAAGTGGTGTGATGACAATGAGGAAGGCCAAATGGTAGCAGACTGTAATACCAGTGGTGTGATAACGGTGAAGGCCAAATGGTAGCAGACTGTAGTACCAGTGGTGTGATGACAATGGGGAAGGCCAAATGGTAGCAGACTGTAGTACCAGTGTTGTGATGATAACGGTGAAGGCCAAATGGCAGCAGACTGTAGTACCAGTGGACCAGACGATGTGATGAGAAAAGTGAAGGCCAAATGGTAGCAGATGGTGTGATGACAATCCAGGGAAGGCGAAGTGGTACATGTAGCAGACTGAAGTACCAGTGGTGTGATGGCAGTGGTGAAGGTCAAATGGTAAATAAAAATAAACAAGTAAATACTAACAGCTAATAAATATATGATTTTAACTTAGCTTTTTAAATACTTAACACATTGACAAATTCTGATACATACTGACTCTGCCATTTCCCCAGTGCTGTCCAAGATCTTAGAGATACCAAAGTCTCCTAGTTTGACCAGTCCAGCTTTGGTAAGGAAAATATTCAAAGTCTTGATGTCCCTGAATTTGGTATTTATATAATAAATTAAATAATGTTAGTTTGTCAAAAATGTCTTTCAAAGTTGATAATAAGTATTATTATTTGGTGAGCAGTATTAAAAAATCATGACTGAAATGAACACCAGCTAGTGAAGGAAAAGGGGGTCAGGATGGGAAATGTCCCTTAATAGGGGCATTCTATATAATCCATGGGCCAGTTAAACCACCTCAGAAAATCCAGTTAACCATTCAACACCACCAGTTTACTTTTTCTGAAGGTCAAGACATACAGAAAACTTAAGAAGGTTTACATTCATTTAGAGCACACAGTTCTTGAAGAATTCGAAGAAACAGCACATTCAAGTATTTATTAATAATAAAAGATGTCTATTAAAGTCCTTCAAAACATTTCCTTTTAAAATTGGGTTTTTTCTACTTGGATCAGGTTGTTCTGGTTGGGTGGATGAAGTTAACTGAGCTGGACTGGTTAAAACTCTCAAATTTGGCCAGTGAAGAAAAATGCTAAGTTTGATGCCTGAAAGATGATCTGGTCAGTATTAACAATTTCATAGGAAAATGACTTTGTCTTTCTTAAAAAAGTGAAATAAACATGCATTTGATAGATGCATTAAAAACTGGTTACAATGTACAGTACAGTACCTGTGCATGATGCCATTGTCATGTATATGTGCTACAGCGGAGATGATTTGAAAGAAGTACCAGATAACAATCTGCAACAAAAAAGATCCATTGCTATATAATTTATAGATCTAGGGTTATTTTTAAAATATGTTAAAACACATTGTTGTCCAACAAAATACATGGCACTGTATCAAAAAAACACTATGACATTCATGTGTTGTGTGAGATGGCAAAATAAGTCAGGGGATCAAGGTCTTGGTATCAAACACTTACCTCTTCTGGGAACAAACTCTGCTGTGCACTGATTTTATCATGAAGAGTTCCACCTGCACAAAGAGACGTGAAATCAATATAATTAATATATAACACACTGTAGGTAACTGAACACTTTAAAACTATTAATATATAATTTTTTGAATAACATTTTTCTTAACATCATTCAATAAATATAATTTAAAAAGATCATGGATGGATTTAGGGGAGGGGCAAAAAGGGGCCCTGGGGGGGGGGGGGGG
>JAOBYF010226656.1:0-17777 GCA_025403605.1 Parazoanthus darwini | reverse complement strand
CCCAGTGCCCCCCCCCAAACCAATTTCTTTTCAAAAATCAGGATACAAGAGATTACAAAAAGCTGCGGCTAGGTGAAGTAAATGTGCCATAAAGTTGCAAGTTATTATGGCCTCTTATGTACAGCCTGTACAACACATGAATTAACTAAATGATTTGTTTTAGATTTCACGAGTTTCATGATCTTTTACCAACAATACTGTATACTGACTATACTTGAACCGTGCAAGCAGTCATCATTTTTTTTGCTAAAATTTTTTGGCAGGTTAAACCAAGTATTTGAGCAGAAATAGAGCAGGGCAACAAAACTTATTTCGAGTCATCATCCACTCGGCCATCCACCACCAGTGACGATGACTGCCCTGAGATTTTCTTCACGAACTCCGCAAATATAACTGAGATACCATATCATCTCAGGTCAAAGGCCTCAAACGCCTGGAACATCACGAAGGCTAGCCGGATCCTCTCATTAGGGATGATCACCCGCTACGAGAAACAAAGTTGCACCCTTACAGGTGAAACCAAGTTCGACACCACTCGTATCTGCTTGACACATGGTAGGTTGACTCATTTGAACTCGATCTTTCACTAAGAGAAAGTGTTTGTTTCCCGTTGTGTAACGCTTCCGAAAATTGACCCGACTAGAAAAATGATTACTACCGTTTTGTAAATTGTTCATTATTGGCAAGTTTGATAACGTAGCTGAATACAAGTTTAAACTCTCAGAATTTATTAACTCCAGTTTTAGCCACACTCTGTCTTCCTTGACTTTATATCAAAGAATGAGTCTTTAAAACAAGCGTAAATTAAGTTAGACATTGACTGTCGGTACATTACCTGAATCTAATATACCTTTTCAAAACTTTTATATCTTTCAGATTTTCTGCGCAACAGCTACCCAAAATCTTTCAGAGATTCTTTTGTAAACCGGGTAAATGGCCAAGTGGCGATTGAAACCAGAAGTGGTCGCCACCAGGCCAACGATGCCATCGTTTTGGCACTTTTGCTCAAGCTCATGCATGCCAGATTTTTGAAGGGAGTCGCCATGGAAAAAAACAACACTAATACAAAATCAGTAGAAGGAATGTCGAATATACAACGGGTGACACCAGTAGTAGGGATGTCGAAAGGGGTCTGGGTACGAGTACGACAAGCGTGTTTTTTGGCCAAAATGACTTTTTTTCGAAGACGAATTTATCGTGTCTTCTTGTCATTTAAGATTTCATATGTATGTCACTGTAAAAAGCAAAGATTTTTACATAATTAACATCAATACCAGAGAAATTAACGGAAAAGCGAACGAAAAGACGATTAAAATATATGACCGGCTCGGGGCCATCGAGCAAAATTTGTTTGTCACGGACCAAATTGATTTGAGGGGGTGCAGGTGCGTTTTTGCCTTTCCGCGGCACTTAATCCCCCTGTACTACCCCCAAAAGTAAAATTTTGGAAAGTAGAATGCCTGAGGATAAATTTGGTACGTGCCTCTATGCATGATTAAAATTAAATGGTTGTGAAATCTTATTGTAAAGAGTTTAGATCAAGGTTTTTGTCTCTTAACAAAAGATTCAAGAAAGGAGGTTAGTACTATGATTATTTTTATTGTTTCTGCTTTGATTTGGGATAATTTTTAAAGAATCAAAGCGATGATTTAACACGCGGAAATCGAATTACTTTTCAGCGTCCGTGGGTGACTTGGCCGCGTCGCCATGTCATCTTCCTCACTCGAAGAGTCGGATATCATCCCAGTTTCCAGAGAAGTATTGACACGAATAAGTTCCTGTACTAATAGCGAATTAAGTTCTGTTAGTTGTCCCCGTATTTTCATCAATTGTAAAATTGTGCTTGAATTAAATAAACAGCGATCCAGTGGAAATTTTAGCTGGAAAGACTTTACAAAATGGTTGTTTGCTCTTGCAAAGAATCGACCATCCGATATTCCTGATCATAAAAATGTCCGTTCATCTGTGATGAGAGTAGTTAAAGAAAAAGCAGAACTTTCTAAGAATAAGAATAAAAAAGCTGTAGATGAACTACTCGCTTCTGAGTTTAAGTTTCCAGCAACAGTTGTACGAGAAAGTCGAGTTGGATCTTGTTCAAACAGTAAATCTGACACTGACAGGACAGACGCTGATCAGACTGATGATGCAGAAGCTGTTTTAGCAATGAGCAAATTAGTTGAGGAAAGAACAGTTGAAATAGAAAATTTACTTGAAACCATAACAGAAAATAGCAAACAGACAGCCATACTGACTCAGTCCCTTAAAGAATTGTCACTTTCAAAATTTAAAATTGATGAAGAATTAAAAAAAAATGAAAAAAGAAATGACTGAATTAAAATCCAAGCACTCAAAGACAAGTGAAAAATTAAATGAAGCAATGAATAACTTGAGTTGTGCTGAAAAAGATTTGATAAATTCTGAAAGGAGAGAAAAACGAAAAGAAACCACAATAAAAAAAATTGAAAACTGAAAATCGGGAACTGTTGCAGATGGCAGGTGCTTCAAAAGGACTGTTAATGGATTTGGAATCTTCCAAAAAGGCCAGAAGGCTAGAACAACAAAGCAAGTCTCATTATAAGATAAAAGCTAAGAAGCTAGAAGAAAAAGTAGCATCAAATGAAGAAAATGTTTTGCTTAAATCAACTATAAAAGAAAAAGAAGAAATAAAAAATCTTGAAAATGAAAACATGCAACTTGAAGAAAGAATTGAAGAATTTATAAATCATGAAGTGAAGCTATTTGATAAGAACAAATACAAAAATGAAATAAGAGAAATGTACCAAGACATAATGACTCTTGTCGGTGGGGCAAACAATGTTGAAAAAATTGTTAGAAAAGTTCTTGAAAAAATTGCAGGTCTAAAAGTAGACAGATTGCTCAAATCAACTTTTGCAAAGTATATGAACTTGGAAGCTAGGGGCCTTGCTCAAATCCAGCTTGCAGAGGAGCTTTTTGAAAAGAATGAGAGTTTGACTTTGTATAGTGATGGTACAACAAAGTACGGCTTTTCATATGGCACATATGATATAACAACAGCTGATGGGGAATCTGCAAGTACCAAACTTGAAACTATGAAAGAAGTTCTTGCAGACATTGCAACTATGGGTAATACTGATAACAGTAACTTGTTTGTTCAAAAAATTGTTTCTTCTGTGAAGAATGTAATGTCTAATAGGTGTATTGTCCAGAAGAGATTTAATGAGCTCCTTGCAAAATACAGGAGTGACATACTTCCTGATGTTTTTGAGGGTTGGTCACATTTGAGTTTACCAGAGCAAAGTAAGCTTTCAAATATGAATGATTTTTTTTGTGGCCTACATTTTATTGTTGGTATGGCTGACCAAGCAGAAGCAGCCTTAAAAGTTTTTGATACACTCCTGTATAAGAATCCTTATTCAGTGGGAAGCCTCAAAACCAAAAGGGGAATCGCAAAGGGTGACTCTGGTACTTTGCGGCTCATTCGCACTGTGTGTAAGGCTGTACAGGCAAAAGGCTGTGAGAAGAGTGGCAGAGCCGCTCAGTTTCTGACATTCTTGCAAGCGGAGGAGTTAGAAACAGTTCCTCTCGCACCATTTCGGGGAAACAGGTTCAACATTACCTTTTACAATGGTAGTGGTGTGTATTTTCTGTTACCTTACCTGCTTGAATTTTTTGAAGGTGTTCAATCTGAGAATCGTCTGCTCGGAGCTGTTTCTTGTTTTGAAGCCTGTGCGGAGAATTCTCTTCCATTTTTGAAGGGAGAGACAGTAGTATTTGCTGATTACAAAATTGTTAAAGATCAAATGTATGACAAACTTGTCCAGCCAAGTGATGAATATGATGTGCTAACTTTGCAAGCACTTGAACTAATTTTCTCTGCCCTTGTTGTGAAAATAAAGCGAATGCTTGCCGATCATTTGGCAGAAGGAAAATATACTGGTGCTGCAGCAGACACTCTTTTAGCAGAGACTAAAAGTGTTGCTAAGACGAATGTAAACCCAGAGCGCGATTTTGGCATGCTGGATAGATTAATGATAGAAAAGCCAAGGGCTACATCGATTGTTTTGGAAGGTATAATCATGTTTAAGAAAAATAAGACTGGTGCTTGGAGAGATCAACTTCCTGAGAAACACAAAGAGATTGTTATGGAACTGGCTCGCAAATCAAAAGTTGATCAAAAGAAAATATTTGCAGCCAGGCAGACTACAATTAAGAAAAATAGAATGGCAAAGCTTGCAGAAAAATCTGCTGAACAAGAGCAAAAAGCTTTTAAGTTGTGCATCAAAAAAGAAATGTTAATGGAAGGGATTGGAAAGTTAGGGGGGATGTGGGCTAGTGAAAGTGAAGTTAGAGACAAGCTAGAGGCTTTTACAACAGAAAATGAAAAAATTAGAGCTCTTCATTTGCAGATTCAATTTCGAAAAGTTGTGCTTGGTGCTGTTCACTCTGATAAAACTGTATTCCAGCTTTCCTCAACTGGAAAAAAAAATTGATTCTGCAAAGCTTTTTTCCAATCTCTGCTCCCTTTTGGCATTTTCGCAAGCTGAAAGAGAGGGTAACGAGGCAGATGAAGAACCCGAGCTTCCAACTTGTGTTGACAAAGCTGTCTTAGACCATCAAAAACAACTTTACAAAAGAGCAGGCAGAGAAAGAAACTGGTGAAACCCAAGGGACAGGTAAGAGAAAACAGAGTGGCACTGGACCAAGGGGTAGAAAGAAGAGAAAAGTTGATGATCAGAGAGAAACACTGGAGAAGGATCAGTCGGACAATGACATCCCAATAGTGCAAGTTGCTGAAGACTTGATAGGGAAGAGGGTACGTCATCTTTGCAGTACAACAAATGATGAAGATGACAGTGATGATGCTGAAGAAAGTGCAGTAGAATGGTACAATGGGACGGTTGTGGAAATGAAGGCAATAGGAAGAAATCCAAATTTTGTTGTTAGTTACGATGGGTTTGATGGAGCAACTTGGAAATTTAAATTAATGAAGCATTTTAAACTTGGGATGTTGGAGCTTATTCCGGTAAAAGCTGAAGATTTTGTAGGTGTTTGGATCCTGCACAGGTTAGACATTGGAGATGGATGTGAGGAGTGGTTCAGGGAAAAGGTGCTGGGTGTCGTTCCTGACAGTGGTGATCCAAAGAATCCAGACTTTTCAGTACAATATTTCTATGACACTGACAATGAAGAAGTTACTGACGTGAATGATGATTTTGACGACGATGAATTCTCCACTGACAGTTCAAATATTGAAATTTATCCTCTTATTGAAGATTATTTAAATGGTGACGTAAGATTTTTGTAACTCACCGAAGCAATTAGGTTTGGGATGTGTATGATCTTAGAAACAAATGTTCCAAATATGTAAATTGGCTCTGTCAATATTTCCTGCCTTTGGTGAAACAGACCGGCTAATGGGTTAGTCAGAGGTCTTGTGAGTTCATAGCTAGAGGTTCAGGACAAACACTGTGATTGTTCTAGTGAAGTTATTTTCAATTGTAATAAACATGTATAAAGAGCTTTGGTGATGGTAAAGGAGTTGATTAAATGTACCAGTTTCAGTCTGGTACAAATTTGCTGTTTCCATGTGGTAGTTACAAAGATGAAAATTTTGGTGTATTATTAAGCTTAAAGTTGCACTTGAAATCCGTTGCTATGG
The DNA here is from genome assembly GCA_025403605.1 of Parazoanthus darwini. Taxonomy (NCBI): domain Eukaryota; kingdom Metazoa; phylum Cnidaria; class Anthozoa; order Zoantharia; family Parazoanthidae; genus Parazoanthus; species Parazoanthus darwini. The sequence goes on along the minus strand of JAOBYF010226656.1, from coordinate 12,136 downwards.
CATCTGCTACTTTGTTGCTATGACTACTGAGACTTCTTTATTAAGAGAAGTTTCTATTTCAATAATTTTCCATTATTTAAAATTGCATTTCTCCTGTTTTTAAGGGAGAAATAAAAATATCTCTGTTGTCATGGCAACTGAAAAAATCGATTTTTTTTGGTTGCCAATTAACAAATTAGAATAAAAGTATATCAGAAGTAGTGTTTTGGCACCTATTTGAGTTTCTATGATGTCAAAATTTGCATTAATGCTTAAAAATCAGTAGTTTTTGCTGGTTGCTATGGCAACCTGGTATCCATGTCAACTAATGCTGACACCAAAATAAAGAGAACACTGAACTGTATAATCTCTCCGAGTTTCATGTAAAAACATCGAGGGGTTCGAAAGTTACAGCCTTAAACAACCGAATTTCAGGGTAAATTTGTCATTTTTGTTACCATTTTGCACCATTTTGGTCCATTTTGCTTCAGTGAAAGTCTTAGTAAACCATTTCCACAAAAAGCTTGAAAATTAAATCTTTGAAAATTGCTAACTTTCCAACCAATGGGCCGATTTCAATAATTTATGCACCAAAATTTTTCTAAAATCGTGCTTAATCTATTTTAGCAGCTTTTGAAACCATGTTGCTAACTTCAAAAATCCGTTGACCTCCCTAATTTAAGAAAACCCTGTGACTATGCTAATGACAGATACAAGAAATATAAAAATAAATTAAATCATTTATTGAGAACTTCCAAATGTAACTATTATGATTATAAATTAAATAAAGCTAAAGGTAATTTGAAGGCCACTTGGAAGATCCTTAATGAAATTATCAATAAAAAGAAATCTAGAGCTAAAATTCCCTGTTCTTTTATTCATAATGACAGGGAAATTAAGGATCCTGTAGAGATTGCAAATAAGTTTTGTGAATTTTTCACAAATATTGGTCCAAATCTTGCGAGTAAGCTATCTAATACACAAGTATCCTATCAGACATATCTAAAAAGAGGAGTTGACCATTCAATTTTTTTGAAACCAGTAAGTGTAAATGAAATCCGAGAAATTGCTAGTAAATTTGAAACAGGAAAAGCCGCTGGGCTGGATAACATTTACATTGATGATATCAAAAACAATATTGATTTCATTGCTGAACCTTTGACATTTTTAATTAACCTCTCAATAGATTCAGGTGTTGTGCCAAAGCAGATTAAAAGAGCAAAAGTAATTCCCATATATAAGAATGATAATCCTTCTTATTTTACAAACTACAGGCCAATTTCAATTTTGCCAGTTTTTTCAAAATTTTTTGAAAGAGTAATACTTGATAGAATGTTGGAATTTATAGATAAAAATAAAATACTGCATTCACACCAATATGGTTTCAGATCTAACCACTCAACAAACTTAGCCATTACACATTTAACAGATAAAATCTCTCAATCACTGGACAATAAAGAGCTATGTGCTGGTGTCTTTTTGGATTTATCAAAAGCCTTCGATACAGTTAATCATGAAATATTACTGCAAAAACTTGAATTCTATGGCATAAGAGGATTGGCACATGATTGGCTCAAGAGTTATCTAAACGATCGTAAACAATCTGTGGTATTTGGTGATAAATTTTCTGATTATCAAACTATTAAATGTGGAGTTCCACAGGGAAGTATCCTTGGCCCGTTGCTATTTATACTTTACATAAATGACATAGTAAATAGCTCGAGCCTTTTGACATTCGATGCAAATTTGCCCTCATTGTTGTTCCCTATGCGGGCAAAATGTGACGATTTTGTTGAATAAATGAGGCAGTACGTAGCCGAGCAACATCATTTTACCCCCATCAAACGTTTTTCAAACGTGCTCTCAAACAGTCATTTCCATCTGAGAAATCGTACTTTCTAACTGAGTTGCGGGATGGGGTATCCCAGGGCTCTCGTTGTGTAATCAATGATAATTAGTTTTTTGATACTTTCATACTTATTGATCTTACATGTACACGATCGGTCATTTTTTCCCGCCCTCTTTGATAAATATTCATTAAGTTATTACAACTTGAGAAAATGAGGAATATTCCGATAAGATACAGCTTTAGAGAACGAGGAATAAAGTTGCGATAACGAATCGAACAAGGAGAGTAAGAAATCTTGACGGACAGTGACGGCCTGTCACTCACTTGACTTTCGGTCTCATTTAGACGAGTCGTCTTTTTGTGAGAGGACCCGTGTCAGACCGTGAGTTTTGGACATAACTGACCAATTTCTCCCTCCCCTTGCTCTCTACGAACGTCTATGAATCTTTAATATCCGGCTGCTATGTCTTAACTACAGATCCAGTCGAACGTCAAGACACTCACTCAAGACCGAGATAACGTTCAACTTTTGTACGAACAGGTCAGTATATATAACACCCGGGAGGAGCGGGCGAAATATTTACATTTCCATTTATTTACCAAGTCTAATGCAACTGATGACTGAATTGTTTGAAATGATTCGATGTACTGCAGGCTACAGAAGAAATTCAGAGGTTGCGCCGGCAGCTTGTTCGCGCTCGCTCACCGTCGCCGTCCCGCGCCGCGTCTGCAGTCCTCAGCCGGGTGGAGATTGAGAGGGATACGGCCGTGAGTGACCTGAGGCGAGCCAACACGCAGATAGATGTTCTGGAGGAGAAAGTGAAGGTAAAGTTGCGTCTGTGACGTCTCCTGGTGACTAAGTGCCGGCCTAAACCATAGTTAATAGAGAGAAATGGTTATGAAACCCAGCCAGTTTCTTTGTTATATGTTTGATTCTCTGTCTCTTTTGTTCGTCGGCCTTTACCGTGCACAAAACACAAAAGGTATTGAAATACATACGAACAACTAACCAGTAGTAACATTTGGGCTGACACGTTGAACAAAGCAATGTGCACTGTGATGGTTCGTTCAACATAAACAAAGCAGCTTAGTACAGTTTGTTGAGTTTCACAACCCGTTAGTTCTTTCAACTATGCCTAAACTTCCTCTTCTTGCTTTATTTTCAAGCGTCAAAGTTTTTGAAAGTTACAACATTTTTCAACTTTCGAACTTTGGGAGAAGAGGGCCTAAGTGTTGGCAAATTTGCAATTTTGTGATTTGTTTGCTTACTAGCAAAGATACATCAAGAGTTAAGATATTTTTTATATTTCTGTCATGGCTTTAAATTTCTGATAAAAAGTAAACTGAGAGAATTGAAGTTTGTATTTTTCATTACAAACAGACTTTGAAATCGTTCTGTAGTAGGTTTGAAAAACTGTTATCAAATGCATGTTGGACTCGTCTGACTCAATAGAATTGGATCAGGTGCGATTGCGCCGGGTAGTCTCAGAAACACATCATATTTCAAATATACTTGTGTTTTAAATGTTAAACATTAAAGGCATTAAATTTCGGACGTTTCTTAAAACCGTTTGAAATATTTTGCTTTAATAAACCAAGTGTTCATTGTTGTGCTGGGATTTGTTATCGTGTTTTATTTTTTTATATATCAAGAAAGTTTAAGAACACAGAAAGGGTACTTAGTCATTAGTTTCAGAAGCAATCGTCAATCTTTCAATTAATTTGAAAAGGACTTGTCCCACAGGTATTGCAGGAGAGCCAAGATCAGGAACGAAGGAGATATGAAGAAAAAATAAGAAACCTGGAGATGCTACTGGAAAAGGTAAAAATATCTAGCACTGTAGCGACGGATCCGCTTACACGCAGACCCTATCTCTTACCCACTCGACCTGAGCGACTCGTAGTACCGAGTCGGCTATCATAAGCTCATATCCAACAGGCGTGAGTGGAATAATTGTTTTTTTAAATACCAAACACTGGATTAAAATACCTCAAACTTTATATTCTACCGCCTCAAGTTTCGGCCGTTTTAAGGGAAAATTTCCCGTGATAAAATTATCAGTTTCCATATTTTGACAAACTACAGGATATAGGATTTAGACCTTGAGTAGAGAGCCAATCATATTATCAGAAATTCAATATCCATTGTTTGGTATTTAATAAAATTAATTGATTGAACGTAGTAGCAATTCAAACACTAGCACGAATTGCATGCCGGATGTTCGTGAGCTTTAAAAAAGACATTGTTATACTTAACTGAAAAACTAGGTTGAAGACGACAGAAACGAACTTCACGCTCGAGTGAGCTCACTGCGCGGCATGGTGTCCGGTCTGGAGGACCAGGTCAAGCAAACGTCAGCCCAGCTGTCAGCCACGAAGGACACCGCACTGGAGAGAGAGTCTGAGGTGAACAAGGCTAGAATGATGGCCGACCACGCCGAGAGAACGGTCGACGATCTGCAGAGAAAACTCAACTCAAGAGCCGGTGAACTACAGGCTGTGGAGGAGAAGGCGTTCAACTTCGAGACCAGAGTTGGTTTGTACGACATTATCAAACTTGGGGTTTTGTCTTTGTATAACACTTGTCTCGTGTTTTTACATCGGGTTGAAGCTCCCTGGGTTCTTAAAAGTCGTCTTTTTTCAAACAAACCAATGGAAAACGTCAAAAGCCCTGACTATAGGTGCGCTATTTTTTTTGTTTCGGCCACAAGAAAGAATATATCTACAGGTCTAGAGCAGTCTTTTATGCTTGGTATTGTTACAGAATAAACGTACAAAAAAGTGGTACTGTTTTCAAGGTGGCAGGCAGTCTAAAAAGAAATTGCGGGGCTTACGACTTTTACGTTGCCTTAAATTATGCTTTGTTTGCGTGCTTCTAAGTTTTACATTAGTCAAATAAATCGAGGTAGCGCCTTAATCTCCTGTTAAAGAACCAAGGAAAGAGTGCAAATGCCGCAACAGCTTAAGAAATTGGTTGTCAATTTGTGCATGATATTTACGTGCGTGAAGGTTTCTGGGATGGTCATTTCAATCAGGCAGTTCTTTCAGGCTGGAAGTGTCCTCAGGCCGGAAGTTCTTTCAGACTGGAAGTGTTCTCAGACCGGAAGCTCTTTCAGGCCTTGGGTGTTCTCAAGTCGGAAGTTCTTTCAGGCTGGAAGTGTCGTCAGGCGAGAACCTCTTTCAGGCCCTGGGTGTTCGCAAGCCGGAAGTTCTTTCAGGCTGGAAGTGTCCTCAGGCCGGAAGTTCTTTCAGGCCGGAAGTTCTTTCAGGCTGGAAGTGTCCTCAGGCCGGAAGGTCTTTCAGGCCCTGGGTGTTCTCAGGCCGGAATTATACTCAGTGCACCCTTTTAACCTGCAGAGGAGCTGGAGAGTAGAAATCTGGCTCAGAGAGAGGAGATCGCCCAACTGAGGGGTACACTTAAGAGTCTGGACCGCGAACGGGACGAACTGGAAAAACAGGTCGATGAGAAGACGGAGGACGTGGTCAGCCTGGAGGCCAATCGTATACAACTGGTAAGCTAAGCTAAAACCTTTCCCGAGCCAAGTGGCTCATTAGCAAAATACAGACTGTTTGACAATAAAACGTGCCTCTCGTTCCTCTTTTAAATTCTACCGGAACTGTTGTGTTTTGCAAAACTTTTCTGCCAAGCTCAAGCTATTTGACGTTGTTTCAGTTTGACAAGTCCTGAAGTACCCATAGCGTTCACCATTGGCATTAGACTTTCAAACTGCATTGTTAATTAATGTATTTCGACAACTGAGAAAGTAGTTGGTTGCAAAACCTACTTTTGCAATTTAAACTCTCCGTAATTCATAAATCATTTTCCAAAACTTTTTACCCGTCGCTTTTTGTGCGGTAAGTGTTCAAATTCGCATAACAATTTCAGTGTATATGTTCCATTTGTAGTTTTATTCGTATGGTTAAAAGATTTTGATCTGACGATAGAAGAGATCGTTTACTAATAAGATTAAGAAGTTTTTTCGTTTCGGACCAATGTTTTTTCCTTTCTTTATAATGATTAATCGCATATGTTTCCTCGTAAACTGACAACAAACGACTGATAAGCCAACGTAAACCCTTTGCTTTTGTTCTCGAGAATAAACACGATATGAAAACGATACGTCAATTTATAAAACAATAGATGTTTTCCAATCGAACCGTGGAAACGCGAAACCGCTGCCAGTCAGTGAAATTGATCCGAAATAAACTCGCCGTAAATTTGAATATCTTAAACGTCTCCACGGTTTAACATTTATCTGTGAATACTAAGGTGTTCTTAAGGATTTTGTTCTGCAAAGTTTTGTTGGAAAGTCAAAGATGGCGTGGGTCGCGGCAAATCATTCTCTCAACTATCTAAAAACATACGTCAACGGAGAACCGGTAAGCAAACGTGAATGAAATGAAAAACTTTATTTAAGACATTGAGCGAGCGGTGTCCGGCATGATAAACTAATGCAAACTTGTCAAGGACATTGTATGTGAAGCGTTCGCTATCTTCCTCACAAATAACTATTGTCTCAGTGTGAGGAAGACAACAGCAGCGAGAAATGTGCAGTTGTCTTGTAGCACGAATCGCATACTACAGTAACTTGGAGAAGCTTTTTTTGTAAAGCTCCACACCGTTTAAAGTTAGTTTCTAATCCAGGATTTTCGCTAGAGAAATATCATTTCTTTTTTTTCTCACGTGAAAATGCAAGCCGTTTATACCTGACTTGTTTACTTGAAGCGATTGTACAATGACGACCAATATTTTAATTACGTTCCCCGTGAAGTAAATGTTCTTTTAAGCAGGGATCGGTTTCTTCTCGGGATATAACAAGTTCAATTCACGCAACCGTTTTATCTTTTCTTTGAGTTTTATCACGCAACCGTTTTATCTTTTCTTTGAGTTTCACACTATTAGACACGAGAGTCATCCCTCGCTATGTAGTTTGTGCACGTACTGCAGTTGCGGCTCGGTATTTATGTTGTACGGATGTTGAATAATTAATTTTGTGATACGCGATAAGCATTAGTTCAGGTAGGCTGCCCACAGATCCTTCCTTGTTACGTGTTTGTTCATAAATTATGTATGTGCATGAGTGCAAATTTGCCAAATGCAGACATGAAATAGGTTTTATGTAACAACTAATCGATCATACAGTAGCAGTTAATTCTTCTAACTGGTTCTCTGGGTTTTTTTTCCAATTTTCCAAATTAATACCTTTTTTTAAAAAAGCTGGAAAAATGCAAAAACATAGCCAACAGGATAGTTAGTTTCAAAATTGTCTAGATTTTCAACATCGGTAGTATTTTTTTTCGATGTTTGCACTTTTTTACATTGTTTTTTGTTATTAGGAAAAAGCAGAGAATGAGCTGAAATTGAACATGGAAGAATTGGAAGCCAGATTAAGGTAATGCTTTGTTTTGATTCATCCTTCACTTTCTTCTCTTTTCTCTTTTTAAGGAGTTTTTTGGGAATTATTGGCTATTTTAAACCGTAAGAATTTATTGAAATACGTTGCAAGCCCTTATTTTCTGAATAAACTCCACCACTCATATTGATTGATTTGCTGATGTATTTTGACTTATTTCGTTGATACCTTCCTCCTTCCCTAAATACATCAAGAGGAAAACTACACAGTACATTTATTTGGGAAAATACCACCTCAGCACCTCAGAACTGATTACCAATTTTTTTATAGAACTGTAGCATTAAGGAGCCTCTTTTGTGGATTTGTTCCTACTCAAAGTGCATTGACAAAAGCTAAAATATGTTTGAAGAAGCACCTTCCAGACTCCAATCTTTTTTTAGGCGGTGATTATAGCCGGATTTAATTGTTTACATTTTGCCTCATTAGCAAAATATAGCATAAAACAAAACTTTCGGTTGAACTAAAATGAGCCCATTATGAGCATAAAACAATTAGTACATTCTGAAAATTTGAGCTTCAATCATATAAGGAATATAGTTTAGGAGAAATGAATGTTTAGAAATGTTGAAATTGTGGTTGAAGGCTGCCGAGGCAACATCTTGCCTCCAGCCATACATTTGATGATGTAATTTTTGATGTTTTTAAACACGTATTTCTCCAAAGTTATTTGATATATAGCGCTAATGTTTCCAGTGAATATATACTTATTGTGCTATGCACTAGCAAAGTCTGGACCCATTTTGGTCAATCCTGAATTTGGCTTTATACGGTATTATGCTAACGAGGCAAAATTGAGCACTGACGTCATCTGAAATCCGTCTAAGGTTGGATTGTATCTATCTGTCCTGTTATGGATCAGCGATGTTCCAGGTCGGAACACACAGTAACAAATAGATATAAAATGCTTCAAACCTTGGTTATTCGAAAAATCTTTTTGGTGTACTCGGTATCCAGCCGCTGTTGGAAGATGAGCCTGCGTTCTTCCCACTGAATCGCAGGCTCAACCCTGAACAGCGGCTGGATACTAAGCTTGTCATGTTATTTTGGTGGATTATTAAAGATACTTGAATTTCTTCGACAAATAACGTGAAAGTCAAACTTCTGAAAAGAGGAACTTCATTGATTCAGCAATGAACGAGTCCCTTTTACAGTCAACGGAAGTGACGTAAGAACCGTAATCAGAAGAGTTTCGTTGTAGATATCAAAACTGCAGACGGCAAGTTCAAAAACTTATAGTTGAGACTTCAACCGTCTGCTACTGTCTCCCGATGAAGAAAATGAAAAAGCTCTAACCTGCACTCAAACAATCTTTTGGACCCGTTATTTTGATGTTTGGAAAGAGCTTTGCGTTGAAATACTTTGTCTTACATAGATGTTTAATCCGAGCGTTTCAGAAGGAAATATAGATCACTTTGGTAAGATGGACTTCTTCAAAATGGACGTATTCAAAATGCTCAAAGAAGTCTTGACTTCGTCACAATCTTGAAAACTGCAGCAGGATCTTATGAGTATATTTCTCACGTCACTTCCGTTGACTGTAATAACTGGCCATCACCTTGTTTGTGTTCTTGTTGGTGTTGTAACTGGTTTCTTTTATTTTTGCAGTCACTCTGTTGACCAAACAAGTTTGAAAGACAGGGAGATAAAGAGTTTACGTCAACAATTGGATTCAAGGGACGAGGAGTTAGCGGAGATGACACGCGGAAGGGAAATGGCTTTGAGAGAGAACCGAAGGTTGCAGTCGGACTTGGGGACGATGACAGAGGAGAACCAGAGTATTCATCAGCAGCTCCAGGACTCTTTGGAGGAACAAGAAACGCTGAAGACACAGATTACCGAGTATGCTCGGCAGGTGGCACGGGTCGAAGAGCTCTTGGCAGAAAAGGCAAATCGGAAAATTTGTTTTATCAGTTAACTAAGTTGATTGATTGATTGAGTTTTGCGACTCGTGGAGAGCTCCTGAGAAATTGAAAGATAATCTCGAGAGCTTTAAACCTAATTGGTTTTTCCATTTTATGTTTTGAGTGTTTTGTTAGAACATTGGAGATCTACCACCAACGACGGTTATCTTTAGCGTCTGTTCGAGTCCGGTATTCAGCTCAGTTCTTCTTCGTGCATCTCATAGACCATTAAAAAGAGGAGCACGGCAAATGACGGCACATGATCGCACGTTTGTGACTTTCTTTTGGCTGCGACCGAGAAAAACCTTTAATTGTTATACTTTGAAAAATCTTTAGAGCATTCCTAGAAGTCCTTGACTTTCTAACTTGTGAAGATGTTGGAATGTTGTAACTCCCACATGTAATGAATTATTGTACTATGTTCTTTTCATAATACCAGGATAGAGAAAAAGAAGATCTCTTAGAACAGTACAAGGCTTTAAGTTCCGAGGCAGAGAAGTGGATGGGTGACGCCAAAACGTCAGCCGGTCAGGCTTCCAACTATCGAATGGAACTTGCACAGAAAGACCAGGCGCAGCGAGACATGAGGGAGAAGATCCAGCACCTCGAGGACGAGATTGAACAGGTAAACGAACAATTGGTCAGATAACAATCGTCGGTGAGATTTTGTCTTGTATTTATAACCGTTCGTCTCGTTGGACTACAAGACTTATTTCTACCGTTTCTCGTGTTTTTCTTAAACCTGGGAAAACAAGGTACTTTGTTTCTCAAACTATCCACTCTTAAAAGACAAAATCTAAAGACTCGACTTACTGCTAGAGAAAGATGGTACAACACCAGTGTTTTTCTTAAGGCTGGTACACCGGTACATTGTACCGACGTTCCCCCGTGGCTGTACCGCCTTTCCCCAATAATGGCGTCTCGCAAGTGTTTTAAAGTCACCAGATGCACAAAATTGCATCATTTTCCAGGACTCCTAATTTCAAAAATGTTCTGGGGGATGCCCCAGACCCCTCTAGATGCTTGCACCTTCGGCGCTTGATGACTTCCAACCCAGATGTACCTACTTTCCCACTTAGTGTAGCCCATTTCCCAAGCCTTAAGTAAGAAAAACACTGCGTGTGGGCATTTGACCCCAGTTACAATCCAGATGGCTGGGCATGCTTAATCATCCCCCAACCCCCCTTAAGGGCATTTGACATTGTAGGTAAAAACCCATTTACAGTAAACACTACTCAGTATATTCATGACTGCAACCAAAGCATTGTCTCAGTAACATTTATCGTTCATCTGTTGAAGCCATTCTTTCCTGAAAATATAAACCAAAACAGTGCCAAGAAAGTAAAGATTTGTTTTGCATGCTTAGATATAAAGGGTAATATATGGATGCAGTACAAGGCTTGTTGCATTTTCCGGTACTAGTTTAAGTGAGTGAAACATGATGACATTTTTTAGACAAATTGTTAAGTCTATAAGAGAAGAGGAAGGAATAAAATAAAATAAGACCCTTGATTACCTGCAAAACAATATGGCAAGTATTTTTTGCATTGTTATCTTCAACAGCTATTCGAATTGTGTGTTTTTGGGCATTGAAGAGCAAAAAGCATTGGGCTATAGTATATTGGACCTTGTGCCATTCAAGAGCTACGCTCGCAAAAACATTGGTTATTTGTATGCAATTCAACATGGAGCAAAGATCATATATGAAACAGATGATGACAATGCACCCACTAGTGGAAAGATAACATTCTTTCAAGAGGAAAAGGGAGATTTCCTTGTGTATGACTCAAAGACAGCCACTGTTAACCCGTATGAGCATTTTGGACAGAGTACAATTTGGCCAAGGGGGTACCCTCTTGAGAATATCGCCGATCCCCCACAGCATGACTTTGTGAAGTGTGGACAACTTTCCCCGTCTATCCAGCAAGGAGTGGTTGATGGAGATCCTGATGTTGATGCAGTGTTTCGATTAACCAGAAAGGACCAAGGAGTAAAACTGGATGTCAAGTTTGATCCCAGTGCACCCGCCGTTGCTTTACCATATGGAACTTTAGCTCCATTCAATTCACAGAATACATTATTTCACCGTAACGCACTCTGGGCCATGCTTTTACCTGTTACCACTGCATTTCGCGTATGTGATATCTGGCGTGGTTACTGGGCCCAACGGCTTCTTTGGGAAATTGGAGGTAATTTAGCTTTTTTCCCTCCAAATGCCATCCAGGTTCGCAGTGCCCACAATTATCTTGATGACTTCATTGATGAGAAGGCCCTGTACCATGATGCCGGTCGGCTTGTGAAGTTTCTCATTAAGTGGCGCTCCAACAAGAAAGATTTCTTCAGTCGTGTTCAGGACCTCAGCCGTGCAATGGTGGATGAAAAATTCTGGGATGAAGGAGACGCTAGGCTGACTGAAGCTTGGCTTTCTGATTTGATTAGTGTTGGCTACAAACAACCTCGGCTAAAAGCGCAAGTGCGACCGTGCAAGAATGTCCAAGAGAAAAGTAAGAAAATCCTACCCAAAGAACAACCTTCGTCATACCTTCGAGCAGGAGATCAGCTGAAAAAGCTTTAAGTACTGTGACTTGAAACACGGAGAACTTTCCAATCTTAGGCGCCACCCGTTTGACTTTTTAGGCTAGTGGGAGGTAGGAATTAATGTCATGCAACAGTTTTGAGAGGAAAAATATCATGCCCTGAAATACCAAGTTAAGAAAAACAACATTCATGCGCTGCAGGCAAGAAAAAATATCATACACAGTGTTCCGTTAATTAAAGTCTACACAAAATTTCGCCTGCAGGATGGGAGACTTTGATAGGAGTTCATAAACAAAATCAACATACATCAATAAAACCTGTATGTAATAGAAAGTACGCTTTTGACGGTCCGCATAAGGATGGTCCAACCATTAAACATGGGGTCCACTTTATTTTGCAGGGTTTAATGTACTTTTGTTTAATCTGGGGGGGTGGGGTGGGGTTATAACCTCTCC
>JAOBYF010226545.1:0-10128 GCA_025403605.1 Parazoanthus darwini | reverse complement strand
TATATACATAGCGTTAATTGTACTAAACTCAGGACACGGTTTTTCTTTTGATTCCGTTTAAATCATAAGCCTGTTTCGTACAGTGACCTGCACTCTTCGGTGATCGCCGCGGAATTCTGTTACGAGATATTGAGCACTGTACCAAGTACGTCCGCACGGATATCTTGCAAATATATATAAATATATATGAAGAAACTTTACTGACTTAACTGTTTACATTTTTCTCAGTAACTTGCACAAACCGCTTTTATAGTTTCAAATACGCCAAGTCCACAGAATAAAAGGCTATGGCACAGTTAACATACTCAGTAAAAAGCTTAGCTTGACTAGCCGAGTATTTCTTGAGTAACCAGTTTTTGAAAGTTCCAAATTTACAAGGATGAGTGACCAGTTGAATGGCTAAAGCTGACACCCAGCCATATAAATCTCTATACATTTTGACACTTGTTAACACATCAACAAATCACACTGAAATTTCCAGTAAAAATGATGTCTGCGATGGTCTTTCGATTTGTAGAACCTGTTTGTTTGAAGCTTGAAGTTGGATGCACTCAAGAAGCTAGAAAGGCAATCGGCTTCGCTTCATGCTACTCAAACACTTCTCTTGCGCTCCCCTAACTTCCCGCGTGCACCCATGACTCGATAAGACGCACGCCAAGCGGCATGGACAATTTGTCACACTGTTGATGACATGATGGGAATTTTCATACGGAGTGCATGAGCAACAGGTTAAAAATTGTTATGAACATCACAGCTGAAGTTAAATGTTCTGTAGGGGTACTCTAAACTTGCGGAGGATCAATAAAACAGGTGGGAAATGAATTGAATCTGACAACTTGATTACCTTATCCAAATAGTTCGGACAACCTGAAAGAGACTTCAGTACCACCTCGGCAAGTTTCAACCAATGTCTGCATACATTGTAGAGAAACATCCCCCACGAAGTGCACGTGGCTTGACAGGGCTTTGCGTATTCAAGAACATGAAATCCCACTTGCAGAGCAAGTCTCTGTCTTGGCTCCAGCTCCTCGCCCAAAACATCAGGCGCACCCTTAAACAAGTGATGGAATATAACCCTCGCGAGTGAGCAGGGAGGTGAATATGGCCAACGAGAATGTCTACAGATGACGTCTGCGACTTGAACAAGTAATTCTTTGTCGTGCTCTGTTGGCGATGCAGTGACTAACTGATGGGTAAGCCAGTTCTCATGGTCATACTGTTCAACCTAAAAACAAAAACAAGTTTATTCCTTACACTGGTTATCGGTTGCTTCTCGTGTTCAGTTTGAAATCCAGCGCCTGACCTACAAAACTGCAAATGATCTGTTGCCGCCCTACATCCTGGCACTTTTAAACAATAACTGTCAATTACGTCAACTCCGCTCTGGCAATCGTCTACTTCTGTCTGTCCCTGCTGTCAACACTGCTACACCTGATCAACGTTCTTTCTCTCTTTCGGCTCCCAAATTATGGAACTCGTTACCTGAGCCTCTATATAAACCATTCTCAAAACATCCAAGATTTTAAACCTATTCTTAATAACATTAAACCTGAGAAATTTTATTTTATATACCAAAATTATTTGTTATCATTAAAATTATTACTATTATTTTTGTTGCTATGGTTATAATTAATTATAATTAATTATAAATATAACAGTAAAAATTAAACATTTCGTCAGTTTTATACGGTAACTCGAAAGTCAGTGATTGCATCTCCAACGACAATTAATTAATAGTTATAATAATAACAATAATAATAATTAATAATTAATAACTAAAAACAATAACAACGATAGTATTAATATCATCATATCTATGACAAACATATAGTTTCGGGATATAGTTAGCTTCAACAATATGCTTGCAAAACAAAAAAGAAAATCTATAGTTACCAGATAAAACTGAAAAATTAAACAAAAACTTTGCACGTGCGACAAATAACAGTTTGAAAGCCCTGTTTTACTTCTGTTAACTAGATGCAGCAATGATATTGAACTAAGCCAAGGTAAGATTATCGTACTTTGGTTAGCAAGATGCAGCAATGATATTGAACTAAGCCAAGGTAAGATTATCGTACTTTGGTTAGCAAGATGCAGCAATGACAATGAACTAAGCGAAGGTAATCGTACTTTGGTTAACAAGATGCAGCAATGATATTGAACTAAGCCAAGGTAAGGTTGTCGTACTTTGGTTAACTAGATGCAGCAATGATATTGAACTAAGCCAAGGTAAGGTTATCGTAATTTGGTTCACTAGAAACAACAACGATACTGAACTAAGTCAAGGTAAGGTTATCGTACTTTGGTTAACTAGATACAACAACGATACTGAACTAAGTCAAGGTAAGGTTATCGTACCTCAACCAGAAGAGTGGGAGATGGGAACCTAGGTATAAGCAGGCCAACCACACCCAGCTGAAACATCAACGACTTTGCAGAATTGACGCTACTTAGAATAGGGTCCGACGCTTCTCCATAGCCAAGATTTGACTTGGCCTCCTTGATGTAAGATTCCAAAATATCATGGTTCTTTGACATGAAATCATGCAGAAACGCAAAGGTTGTCACTGAGAGAATAGTTCCTTGTGGCCATACTTCTGTTATGTCTTTAGCTGGTGGTGCTGGTTGTGCTTCACTGCGAAAGTGCATGGAACACAATTTAACGCAAGTCGAGATAAGATGTCAGATCGAAGCTATTGACTGAGACTCATGGCAATTTATGGCAGAAAAAATTGAACAATAATTATCAAACTGCATGCAATTAAAGATGCGACTTAACAATGAAACGAAACCAGTTAAGTTCGAGCGTCTAACGTAAACAAGGTTAAGATCATTCACACAGGCAAAGAAGGAGACTGCAAAACGTAGTGAACTGAAGTCTTTAAGGAAATTCCAAATCTTTTTCAACAAAATCCATCACTTACAAAACAATCTCCTTCGGATTAGAACAACAACCGCTTCGACTAGGAAATCTTGTATAATGAGTATTACAATACCAAAACACTTGAACCTGACCTCTGTGTGTTACTGTTGCTAACATAGTTTAAGCACTCTTTGATATGTTTTCCTTGAAATTTGATTGGCTTTTCCCATGTTTCTCTTTGTAACTACGCTTTTTTGCTGGACTGGGAGTTCAGTGTTCAGTATGGTTGTTTTGCTGTTTGTGCATTATTGTAACTTTAATGTTCTTTATCTCAATTCTTGGGTTTCACAGGACGTCAGAGCCGCCATGTTGGTGTCCTTTTACAATGGAATTATAAATAGTTTTTTTTTGTTGTTGTGGAAACCAACATGGCTGCCATGCCCTTTGTCATTTGATTCCCTGGGAAATGAGCGAAAACCAGCAATACTTAGGTATTTATTTATGTAGGCTGTAATTATGAACTAAATTTAAAAAAAGTAATTAACCTGTCTGTGATCGCCTGCTATGCTTGCCACTATTACAAATCTTTGGAAGTCAAAACTATCCACTAACCCACACACTGCCGAAGTGTCTTCATCGATTTCCATAGACGAGTCACCGCTGCCAGAGGCTTCGTTTATGGGCACATCTCCTTTTCCAAGTTTATCTTCTTTCTCAAGCTTGCCCAGATCGAATTCATCAGCAACTGGCAGGCCAGGTAGGGCTTTGCCGCTTTCAACCTCTTCCTTAAAGTGTGCAATAAGACTCACGGCCAGCCAAAGAGAGATTCTTACAGCTGAAACGTTGTGTTTGTACAAATGCAAAGCTTCGATTAACGAGCAGCAACTGTGGACATCCATGACCTGGCTCCCAAAGGAAACATGCAGCGGCAGATTAAAAGAGGCCACTGATCTACCACTGTCTCGGTTCTTGCGTACTGTGACTTTCGATTCCAGTTCTGACTGCGCATTACTACAGGGAGTTTTTCTCTTTAGCGATTTACCTTCATTTGAGCTCTTACAGCTGATATGAAGAACAGCATAACTGCTGATTCTCGGACGGCATAAGAATCTTCCCTGAAGTACAGCCTTGATATCAGAGTTGTTCCAATCCACCTCGCCAAGCCGCCTAGCAACCTGTAGTCCGAGCCAGGGTAAAAGGTTTGCCGAGTGGCAGCCCTCAGTCACTGTGAAGAGAAACGAAAATGAAAGCCGTTGGTGAACTACAAATTGTAGTTTGATGTAGAAGTAGTAGTAGAAAGAAGAAAGAAAGAAGAAGAAGAAGAAGAAGACGAAAAAGAAGAAGAAGAAAGAAGAATTAGAAGAAAAAAAAGAAGAAGAAGAAGAAAACGAGGAATAATAATAATAAGAAGAAGAAGTAGAAGAAGAAGTAGAAGGAGGAGGAGGAGGAGAAGAAGAAGAAGAAGAAGAAGAAGAAGAAGAAGAAAGAAAAAGTGGAAGAAGAAGAAGAAGAAGAAGAAGAAGTAGAAGTAGAAGAAGAAGAAGAAGAAGAAGAAAACGAAGTAGTAGTATTAGTAGTAGTAGTAGGAAGAGGAGGAATTAGGAGGAAGAGGAAGAAGAGAAGGAGCTCAATGGATGTCAACAGGATTGTTAGTTATTACTTTTAGTGTTGTATTTATTTGATCGAACAAATGCTATATTGTTACCTTTTGGACACCAGTTTGCGAGATTTGTCAGGACTTCCTGGCGATGTCTCCCTGACAGTTTTGGGTTCAAGATGCTGAGCCGCCACATCCGAGCGAGTTCGTCTGTTAGCGTCGAACAGCTGATAAAATTAACAGAAAACATATAAACCAGTGCACTACCACCAACAGAAAACCAGTTCCTGTGGATAGGAGTTGGGGCGCGGGGAAACTTCCATATCCATTGAACGGGAATATTCGTTTCAAAAAAATAATTTAGCCCTTGAAAGGTTTCCATCTGGGCGTGGCTCCTGCTAAATTTTACCCCTAAGAGGTAACATTATACAAAAGCGTACAGATAGTCAAAACTATCGTTTTAACAGATATCTGTAAAAGCATTTATATAACATTAAACGCATTCTGAAACTTCTAAATTTGTTTTATTCAGTTGTTGACATACAGTATTCTAAAGAGGTAACTGTGTGTTGACTAGTACTGATAAGCGTTTTATCTTCAACATTAAGTAAAGTACACAACAACAACAAATACTTTATTTATACCTTTAATTACAATACATAACAAACTGAATATAACTGAAATAAAACGAGTGAAGGTAAGTGTCACCCTTAAAAAAACGTCAACCTTGGGGTTAGTAAGTCGGATGACACATGACAGTTACTATCCTCGATGCCAGAGGTACGGCTCGTTGCTACGGGCTTTGCGGTGTTATTTACACTGAACGGAATCTCGCTAGTTTGCCAGCTTCGCCGGCTGACGTTCAAGTGAATGTTTCGATCGGAACAGCGAGTTTACCTCTGGTCTCCACGGTAGACAGTTACTTAATCTTGGTGAAAGGGTGGGAAAATCAACTTAAAATTAAACACAACACAGGTAAAAATAAACAAAAAAAATTAAAGCAACATAAAAATCTGAGCCACATAAAGCACACAACAAACTTCTAACTATATTACTTGTTGTGTTAAGACATATTTACATCCATAAAATATATGGAAGGTACTCTACCGTGTAGCTCTTACCTAACTTGTACATCGGGATTAACTTCTCTTATATTCGTGAAGTGTGTGCATTGTAGGAGATTGGTCCTACGGATTAATGCTCTGTCCGCAGACAGTGTGGCAAAAGGTGGTCGTGCGAAGTTTAACCCTCGCCCATGCCGGGAATTGAACCAGGACCTCCTGGTTGGCAGTCAGAGATCTTACAAACTGCGCTAACCTCGCACACACAAAATATACAGCGGTTTTAACACCTAACTGGTACTAGTCGGCAGGGAAACTTTAACCAGCAACGTAAATGCGAGAGTTAAACCTTGTCTTGCTGAAGACGATTTTTTTAAAAAAAACTAAAGATATCATAACTTTTGAACCAGCAGTTGAAATACCATATTGTGACCATTCATTTTGACCGTCTTGACTAGAAGTGTTTTATGTTAATTGTTTCTCAAAATGCAAAAGTTGAGAATTTAGGTAACATTTGAAACTTTGATGTTTCAAAATGTAGCAGGTCAAGAGTTAAGCAACAAGCTCACAACTTGTCAAGTTTACAAGGTAGCAAAGCCTGTAAAAATGTAGAAATACGCGAGTGAAGAACTTTATGCTGTGCTGATCTGCCAAAGAAATATCTTCTGAACAATTCTGTCATAGAAAAACGCAGGTCTGGCTCCATAGGCATGACAGTCCATTGCGGTAAACATACCTACAACTCGGCCTTATCTGGAGCTTTGGACTGTGTTGGATCAAGCTTCTTATGTTTTGACTTGTCGTCTCTTGATTAGGTCTTGTACATCGGTTGTCAAAGGAGGCAAGATCCACTGTCACTTTTACCGATACTTGTTTTTTTTTTTGTGGCAGCGTCTTCATTTTCATTAATTGTTATGTACAGAAAGGTTTCTTTCATTTTAAAACCATGAATATACGCTGATAAATTTTGCAACATAGACGACTGTTAGTTTGCCTTGAATCAAAGCACCTTAGAAAGCAAATGACACTACCTGAAAGGCCTCGGTGTAAAACCCATTGCACGTGAAGTTTTTGGTGTGAAGAGATCACAGCTGCCCGATGAGCTCGTGCTGGATTGAAAATAGGTTGTTGTCCTTCGGTGACCTGCAGCGCTCTCCAGTTTGGAGATAATATGTTCAGTACAGGAGGAAAGTGCTGTGACTGCGCTAACTGGGTCATCCTGTAGCAAGTCCGCAATCGTCTGGAGTACTTGCAGAA
Source organism: Parazoanthus darwini (assembly GCA_025403605.1). NCBI lineage: Eukaryota > Metazoa > Cnidaria > Anthozoa > Zoantharia > Parazoanthidae > Parazoanthus > Parazoanthus darwini. The sequence continues at coordinate 3,350 of JAOBYF010226545.1, read as the reverse complement.
GCTCTTTGTGTCTGGATGACGTACCGCCGTAATAGGAGTCGGAGTCAAACTGGAACTCTATTTCATCTATTTAAAATTATATTCAATTAGTACATATCCTGTAATTTTCCGCGGACTTTTGCATTGCATGAGCGTGCACTTAAATCTCGATAGACGCACGCCCGTGCGTCAAAATCACAACCTAAACAGTCATATATCTGGGAAGCCATCAAGTGCAAAGAAAGTGCTTTCGAAAAGGTTTGCAAATGGAGAATGAAGTAACAATCGAACGGTCATGATCAAGAGACGATCATGACGATCATGATCAAGAGAGGGAATGGTAGAAAGCGAGTATTGCACTTTGTTACGTCTATCGAGTTATGGATACACTTGAGAATTTGGGAGAGCACTCGAGAAGATAGAGAAAGCCAGAGAATCATTCGACTTTGCCTCGTGACATTTGTAATCTTCTCTCGTGCTCTCTCAACTTCCCACGTGTATCGATAACTCGATAATTAGGTGCACGCTAGAATGGACCATTTCTTAGTAGACCTTTTCACGGTTCTCGTGTTAGTACGCGATATCGAGGCGAAGGTTGAGTTGGCATATTGATAAAAACCCTCCCAACTATGCAGAGCAGTCTTATTATTAGATGCTATAACCAGTTTCCATGGTACATTCATGCCAGTTTCAAATCTCTATATAATTATTATTTATAACCATGCATAGTCAACATTCGCCTTGGTGCCAAAAAAGGCTTGGTTACTTTCAGAAACCGTGAAAAGGGCTATTGGACCACTAAAATCAATAATGAAGATTAGCCTACATGAGATGCTTCATTGATCAGAATACATACTAACTTTTAGTGTTTACACCCATTTTACATTTGGTTGTCAGTGGCTTATATTATCTAATGAAACTTGGTTTAGACTTTAAGCCACTTTCTCAATCATGCGCAGAGCAAAGTAACGGTTTTGCTGGTGGTCACAACCCCTGTTTTCATCGTTCTGTGACATATTTAAGGTTTTATCTTTTCCCTTTTTTTGAAAGCATTCGATCTTATTTCTTTCTTAACACCTCATATTTTGTTTCCAATACGCGCAGCCCGCCAGCTGAAGCGCTAAAATTGCTCTGCGCATGATTGAGAAAGTGGCTTATAGCTTTATAGCTATGTGTAGCCATTAATGCAAACCCGGAAGTTAATTGGGAGGTATTCACCTTTATTTCAATGGAGTTGTGCTGAGCACCAAAGACCTCAAACCTTGATTCTTTCTTGAACGCAACAACCCTCAATTACAATTAGCTGGTCAATCTTCCTCTCAGGTTTATGCTTACCTCTTATAAGAGCTTGTTTGTTGCTGCGACTCTTTGTCCACAGTTCATGGATGGAAGCTGAACAATTCCTATCCTCATGTGCATCCAGCTGTACAAATCCCAGGTCTGTGAATGACTCATACTTGATGTTGTCGAAGCGAGACTTGAATCCTTTGTGGCAAACCAACCAATGGGAATCATCCTCCAGCCCTTAAGATGGTATACATGCAATGCATTTTTAACACAGCCACTTCGGTTGTTATTATTCAGTAACATTCATGAAGTACATTGTAGCAGGTTAATCTAACAGCTGAGCACTGGCTAAACAACTGACCATGTTAAATTGATTGATTTTGATAATACAGTGGAACCCCGTTAATACGGTCACCAACGGGCCAAAAAAATTTGGCCGTATTAACGGGGTGGCCGTATTAACGTGGTAGGGTCAAGTTTCACAACTTAAAGGTAGTCAGGACAAGTACATCGCAAACACATGTCCTAAACAACTGTTCTCTTTAATAAACAACTGGAATGTGGATATAATTCCCATAATTGAAAGAGGGAGGAGTGTTGTTTACTTTGTTAAGTAAATCGGCCCCTTGACTAGAAAATGACCATTCAATAAAATCGATAAGTCACATGGCCTTTTCATTTTCTATTAAAGTTTAGGCCGTATTGACGGGGTGAACTTATAAAGCAGCATACTCTTTGAAACTTCAAAATATGGCCGTTGGCCGTATTAACGGGTGACCGCATTAATGGGGTATTTTTGTAAGAAAATGTATGGCCGTTTTGCCAGGCCAAAAACAAGTGGCCGTAATAACGAGGTGACTGTATTAACGAGGTGGCCGTAAGGCGGGGTTCCACTGTATGTGAATGGTCGATCAGCTGCATGTAATCAACAGGTCTCAAATGACCCGCATTTAGCAGCCTGGGCTCACATTTGAACATTAAAACCTACCGACCTGCCAGGCTAGTATAAAGCAACCTGCATTTGCATCGAGATTCTGTATTTCCCCCCAAATCTATCAAGTCTGATCATTTGCTTCAATTGTTGCCAAACTGCAGATCTTTAACTGATTTCTGAACATAACTGAATGCTAGCTCTAATGTGCCATAACCTGAAATTAGGTTTCAGAACATTGCAATTGAGCATTGTTTGATTTTCTTCAAAAAAGTTTCAAAATACAGGAAAAGGCATTTTAAAGAGTCTTGACTTCAAAAGTTTTGGGGGGAGCAATGCTCCTGGTCCCAACAAGAAACGTATGCCTTCTGAGCGAGTCATGTTTCTGCATGTTTCAGAAGTCCCTAATCGACTTTGACCATGTTTTTGACCCAAATATTACTGGCTGGAGCAACTGGTCCCAACGAAGCTACTGTGAACATTGGCCCCGTACAACCCCCTCAGCGCAAAGGAAGTGTCTCACAGTATTCCCGCAATCAGCTCGCGGAGCTCCAGGCCCACTTCGACGAACTTGAACAGGCCTAAGTTTTCCGCCGCCCCGAGGACTTTGATATCACTGTCGAATGTCTCAACCCATCTTTCCTTGTCCGTAAGCCGTCTGGCGGTCATCGTTTTGTGGCAGCATTTGCTTATGTTGGTCGTTACTCCAAACCTCAACCGTCATTAATGCCGGATTTTGATACAACCCTTCGAACCATCGCTCCGTGGAAATACTTTATCAAGACAGACCTCACCAGAGCATTTTATCAGATCCCCCTCTCCAGGTCTTCAATGAAGAACTGGGTGTCTACACCAGATCAGCCATGGGCATGCCCGGCTTGGAAACGGCCCTCGAAGAGATCGTGTGCCGCGTCCTCGGCAATCTTCTCCAGGAACGACACGATGACCAGTACTGTGGTGCTGAAACGCTCGACGCCCTCCTGACTACATGGAAACGTGTTCCTGAATCTCTCGAGCGGTGCAACCTCCGTCTCTCAGCTGCCAAGACTGTCATATGCCCACAGTCTACTTCTATCCTTGGCTGGATATGGTCCCAAGGTTCATTGTCTGCAAGCCCATATCGTGTTGCCGTCCTCGCATCTTGCCCTCCACC
>JAOBYF010226434.1:0-10129 GCA_025403605.1 Parazoanthus darwini | reverse complement strand
TTTCCAGTGGAGAGAGCAAGTTTCACTTCCCTCAGCACTGAAAGACTGAAATAGACTGTTGGGTTATGTTTATGGTTATGGTTTGGGTTTGGGGTTAGTGTTTAGGCTTTGGAGTTTGGGTCAGAAGTTTACCTTGGTAGACCTTTGATGGAATCTAGACGGGTTGACTTAAATTGGTAGCATTTTTACACACCTTGCCAGTAGATCTCTGGTTGCATTTTAAGGCATGAAATACCAAGTCACTGAGAGGAAACTGCTCCAGACAATAACAGCACTGCTCCACATCCTGAACCTTCAACCAAGCAGAATGACTTTTTTATCTACTGTACGTGGTCAGTCAAACTGAAACTTCAAATCCTTCCTGGGCACTGTACATCTGACCCCAGGTATTTGCAGTTTTAAGGTACAGGTAGGGCAGTTACAATGACACACCCCCAAGGAAGGGCATCAGAACTAGAAGTCAAGAGTAAATTTTCTTTTTTATTCATGCTTCCCCTTCCCTTTTCTCTCTTCCATCAAGTTTCACTCACTGCTAGTTCAAACCCAATTTTTCCAGTGTGGGAGAGGTTTGTTACTATGGGCACACAATACAAGGTAACTATAACGCATTAAAAGCAAACTATAGAGTTTGTCATACCTCAGTTCTGTTTTCCTCCATGCATAAGCCTGCATGTTCCACCAGTTTACAAATGGGGAACATCTTCAGGCAATAGCAGCACTGCTCATGACAATCCCGGTATGAGTTCAATGATGACTCCTTCCGCAACAGCTGAGCAGTCTTGACGTAATCTTCCCCTTCCTCTGCTGCAGCAGCTAAACCCTTTCCAGTGGAGAGAGCAAGTTTCACTTCCCTCTCCTCACCATCATCACTTTCACTTCCACTACTTCCACTCTCAGTTGTCCTGTGTTTCTTGGCCTCTCCGGACTGGATAGAAGAATCAAAATGGCTATCAAACTTTGCCTCACTGTTGCTTGCTTTTACACCAACAATCCTGTTCCTCAGATTTTCTACGCACTCTTCTGCAGGGAATGTTTTCTCTGTCATAGAAGTGGGTGAATAATCTAAGTCATCCAAACTGCCACTGTATTTGGCATCACAGTCAATGAAGTGTTTATTCATCACTGATACGGGCAGTTCAATGCCACATAAAGGACAATCGGTCAACACATCTCGGCTGCTTTCTCTTTTTGCCACATCATCACTGTTCACAAAACCAACTTTTTCTAGTTTGGTAAAACACCCTACATTTGCTACCTTACTTGTTTTACTTTTGCAAGAACCAATGTGGTCAAAAACAAACGAGATAGAAAACTCCTGTAGGCAGTGAGGGCAGATGCACTTATCCTGCTGTAACGATGACTGCAAACCATTATCACTCACTGATGGATTGATATCATCATAACTAGATGAAGAAATCATTGGGTGTTCTGTTAAAGTCTTCTCATTCATATCTTTAAGTTTTCTTTTTTTGGGACTCTTTGTACAGATTTGTGCATGATCAACAAGTAATGTAAAGGGGAATTCCTCTCTGCAGTATGGGCACTGCTCTTTGGAGCTTTCTCCAAATGAGAACTGAGGGTTTTCCCTGAAGGGGGATTCCCTGGTAGAGTATGTGCTCCCAGGGTTTTTTGGGCACAATTGTACATGTGGAATAAGCTGGGTCAGCAGAAAATTTTCATTACAGTGTGGACAAAGTTCGGACCCATCCAAGTCGGGTGACTTTGGTTCAGATTCAACAAAGCAGTTTGCATTCATGTCAGAACAAATTTCTGCATGAGCAACAAGCTCTGAAAGTGGAAAGTTCTTGGAACAGAATGTGCACCTCACGAAAGATTCCTCCTTTTCAAGGGGAACTGAAGATACCGGCTCACTGTGAGCATGATACAAATCATCATGCAAATGCCCTACTCCCTTATCCAGAGCACTGATTGTTCCATCATCTCTCCCAGCAGAATGTGATGATGGCACTTGGTGTTCGGGCTCACATGCCATGTTTTTAGAAACAGAAGCTTCCTTTGCTTTAATCACATCTTCATCTGCAGATCTGTTATCATCACAGTGAATAGTATTTTTACTGCAGATACCATCATTACACAAAGCAACTTTATCTTCACAGCTCCCTTCACTGCCGCCTTGGCTCTTGCGTAACTGGCTGTTTCCTTCACAGACTGCCTCATGGAGTCCGTGTGTCGAGATGGGAACCATTTGTCCACAGTAACAACATTCAACAGTTTCCAAGGACAACTGACTTCTTTGAAGTTCGATAACAGGTTCTTTATCACAAAATGAATGTGCTGCACCAACATTTGAACGGAGTTTTGTTTGTCTTTTCCGATCACACTTTGAACTTTGACTGGAAGGAAAAGTTGATTTTGTTTCATCGCAAGGACTTTTATTACAATATTCTCTGCTGGTATTCCCTCTTCTAATTTCTTTTCCACCCAATACATGGTATTTCACAAGCCTTGGAGAAGGTAATACCAAGAATTTAAAACCAATTCCCTCTGGTAACACAATTGTATCTCCATCATTTAATGTTGTCTGTACTCCCTTCTGCAGTAGTTTCTTCTCTTTGTCCTGTTTACTGATGATCCAGGTGCCATTTGTACTAGAATCAGTCACAGCCACACGTACACGTCCTGCTCCACTAAAATTAAATTATTAAATTATAAGAAAAACAGCTGAATATATAAATTGTACATTAGAGCTTAAGTGAATGGATACAACTTGTGACATTTGGGTCCTTGTTCATGCCAGACAATCAGCAGTTTCTCACGTGACCTCATTAAGCCAATCAGAGCACGTCACCTCGATTTGGCATATGGCACCATCCCAGAAAGCGACTCCGGCAAAAAAACACACGAGTCGTAAATCTGGAGTTTGGACGCCATTTTGAAAAAGCAACCCCGCGCACAAGGAGTTGTGGGATGGTGCCATATGCCAGAATCAGTCCGGCGTGCCTTGCACGCCTAGTGCGTTCACCTGGTATTAAAAGGCAAGGGGAGTGGAGATACAGTGGAGGGGAGAGGGGAAGGGGGCTAGTAGTCTTTGACTTGATGCTGGTGCTTTTGGACCCTGCCAATGGAATTGTTCTCACATGTACTGTATGGGATATTAATTAAATCAGAGGGGAAAATGAGTAAAATTATTCTAGAGTTGGGTCAGACATTTGAGATTTGGTGGTACAAATCACTCTTCAAAATTGGAATGACTGCCTTCAGTAGCTTCCTGCAAGATGAGTGGATGACCTTGAAAATGAGAACTAATGATTGAAACAAGAACAAATGTTCTCAAAGGAGAGCCAATCAAGTGATAACATGCTTGCCCGTAACATGAAACAGATTTCTTCAACAAAATACAAAATTTAATCTCTGAGTATTATTGTACTTTTCGTACTTATAGAGAGGGACATTTTCCAAGTTGCAGTGTGATTTGATGTTGCTCAATTTTGTTTGCAATATTTCTGTGAATAAAATCCCACTTCAAAGATGAAATGAACTATTTGCAAATTATTTGCAGTGTTTACTTTTTGTGTATGGTGTTCCATGCAGTGTTGGGATATTCAGACCCCTCAACCCCAGTGTCCCCTTCCTCTTATTGTTACAGAGATTCCAACCCTCCCATTTTGGCCGGAAACCTCCCATTTTTGGCGATCATTTCTGGCGATTATTTCTGGTGATCATTTCCAGCCTCCCATTTTCATTTAAATCTTTACCAGCTCAGGACAGTTTTCCATTGACTATGATCTCAAAATGCAGGAAAAGGCATCTTAGAGGCCTTTATTTAAAATTTTTCAAGAGGGGCATGCCATGTGTCCCCCAGTGTCCCCCTCCTCTTATTGTTACAGAGATTCCAACCCTCCAATTTTGGCCGGAAACACCCCATTTTCAGTGGTCATTTCTGGTGATCATTTCCAGCCTCCCGTTTTCATTTAAATCTTTGCCAGGTTATCAAAGACAATTTTCTATTGACTATGATCTCAAAACACAGGAAAAGGCATCTTAGAGGCCCTTACATAAAAAACTTTCAGGGGGGGCATACCTCGGGACCCACCTTCAGCACTCATAGTCAAAACCCTCACTTTTTTTCATTGCCAAGGGTTAGAATCTCTGCTGTTAGAGCATGCACATCAATAGGTTCCAGTTCAGTTTTGCAGTTTTGTTCCAGTCAGAAATTGCTATAATTGTCAACCTATACTCTAAAATGTTGGACTGACATAATTTGAGCCCAATCCGAGCTCTGGTAATAAAAACCAAACCCAAAGTTAAAGGTTTTTCAACCTTTTTGGCAACATTTTTTAGAGATTTCAGTTATTTTTAGTGACTGACCGGAATCCGTCGCCATATATTACGCGCTTGCGTACTACCACGACTGCAAGCCAACAGATTCATGTGGTGCATAAATTCTCATTTTAAACCTAATATTCTTAAAAACTTCTGTTTTCACTGTGCTTGAACACTGAATCAGTGAACGACTAAATGCAAACGATGAACCTGGCGCAATTCCAAAACTATCAAAGCAGAACTAATTGAATCCCACCAACCTCTTCTCCTCTTCCTGCTCGTAGACACTCAAACTGCAGTGCACTGCACTGATGTGCGGATCGTTTACAGTAATGCTGCAGTGTAAAGGCGATCGCCCGATGTTGATCGGGCCCACATCTTTATGTATCTCATATTCTTCGTCTTCCGGAACAGCATTGCTCAAAGCTACTTGTTCTGCCATAACTTAGAGAAAACTGGTTCTCCACAGCTTGGTATTCAAGGAGGCATTATCACTGGACATAAAAACCCCAGGCACGCAAAAAGGGACATAATATTTAAACCGAGCACAAGTATTTTTGTCAGGAGAAACTGGGCAAAACGTTAATGCGCTCTCGCGAGAACGGAGTACTGAGGAATACAGCTTTACGGTTTTTCTTTTCAGTACGAGAGAGTTTTGTAAAAACGAATAGACAAAAAACAAGTTTCATGTAAAACGTAACTTAGGCTTTTTTTTGTGACCAACAAGCAGAGCTATATAACTTCCGGTATGGTCCTCGCGCCGTCATTACAGCGGTTTCTTCGTCTAAATCACGTGATCTTTGCGAAACAGGAAGCGAGACTGTATTTGGTCGTCTTTTTGATTCGCTCATTTCCTTCAGCCTGTTGGTTTTTTCCTCACATTTCTATCGAAATTCTCGTATTCACAGAGCTTCCCTGAAACACATACAGCTTTAAAGATGTGGAGAGCTGGAGTTGATACAAAATTTGACGCAGGCGCGGACGACGATGACTGGGAAACCGACCCTGACTTCGTGGTGAGTTTTTCGTCCAGAGTTTGACAGGAACAGGGGTGTGTGTACAGGATTGTGTATATACACTTGCAAATAAGCGCCTTCATATTTCCTTGAAGCTGCTTATTTCTGTAATATGAGGTAACCTATGACAAATTTATGAGTTATTTTTGAAATGTTGCGCCCCCGTTGCAACTTCAATGTTTAATCGACTGATTTCAAGGGTTTTCTTCTCATACTTGAATCACGAATCTATTGTCTAGATAGCTGTTGTATATTGCACTTAGCGGATCATTACGCTGTAATCTCATCTTGCATGGTTGTTATCTTAGCAGAGTTCTCATAAAAAAACCTTGTTAAAAGCCCCTGCTTTTTGGATATTGTGCTGTCTGATACGTATTTTCAAATTTTGATGTTGCCAACTCGGAACAGCCAAAGTTTAACTTATAGTTTGTTTTGTGCACATAAACTTGAGTATAAGATTTTATATCATGTCTTTTGATAAACTTCAAACTTCAAGTATTACCTCAGTTGATTTGATAAAGGGAAGTGCTAAAAATGTTACATTTATAGCATTTAATTTGGCTTTTTATGAAACAAGTTTTTGAATTCATTAGTTTATATAAAAGTCTAATACTGGTAGTCAATGCAAATCCAGCTCCCTCCAGGTAATGCAGTAGTAGGAACTTGGATTTTCAGCTGGGCAAAACTTTTATCACGATTTTTGTTATAGAACAACTACTGGTTCTCTGACACAAGGAAACCCCTCTGCCACAGCAGTCCAAGTCTGAACAATGCCCAGAGGAAGCAGTTAAAAGTCCTGGGTTTGTTTAAACCAATACTAACAGTGATTTTTCGATATTTACAGTAATGGTTTTGTACCAGGTTTTGGTAATGTATGGCACATTCTTTCACTTTTATTTTATTCCCCTCTCTTATTTTAAATGTTTGTAAAAGGGAATTAAATTAGTCTGGCATTAGAAAGAAAATAACATGCACAGTAAAGTCAGACATATACTAATAGTATGTAATTAAAACAGGGGGGTTGGAAAATAATTTCAAAACGGGATTCAAACCCTACTTGTGGCATAATTTATTGTGGTCCATAGTGACTAGAAACTCTCTGTTAATGTTTACTTAAATTTCCCATGTTATGATATAGAACGATGTCTCGGAGCAAGAACAAAGATGGGGTGCAAAGACAATTGAAGGTTCAGGCCACCAGGAATCTATCAAGTAAGATATTAAGTACAGTGTGAGATAAATAGATTATATCTAATAACTGTCCAATATACCGTACAACCTTAAAGGCCTCGTACAGTGTCTGGAAAAGTCTGGAAATCCAAAAAATATTAAAATTTGGAAAGCCTGGTAAAAGTCCAGAAACAGGTTTAATTTGAAATTTTTCACATACAATAATAATAGTGCAAACTAAAATCATAATAAAGTTAAAGTCATTCTCATATCAGTAGTAACAGTCTTACCAATAGCTACAGATGGTAATACTCAGAGTCAGAACTATAGGACTTCATGGTCATAGAGATATTCACAGTGACAGTCATTCATAATAACAAATTCCACATGACAGATTCTTAGTCTCAATAGATCTGAACCTTTTTTTAAACCTCAACCTTATTGATGGTGTATAAATGTAGCAAAAAATTACCGGTATGCCTTGGAGTTCCCCTTGTGCTCTCCTCCCTTAATAGTAGGTAGAAAGCTGGAAGTCTACTCAGATACATGCACCAAATCTGTCAATACATTCCATAAATTGGTTTTGGTTTTCTTATTCCTTTTCAAGTATCAAAGATCTACGAAATCAGGTGCAGAAGGACCATATAAAAGTTGCTGAAAGTAAGTTCCAAGTGTTTCCTACTTTTTGTGCGTCCTTTAGTTAAGTCATTAAATGTGTATTACCTCTTAAGATATAGTTACATGTATTCCGGTGCTCTCCTCAGGGCTTTTCAGCTACCTGTTCACGTCAAAGGTACATGTATGGTTGAACAGTGATTGAGGGTCTTTTCCAGACTGCTATCAGTGGTTCACAATGATTTCATGTTTGAGAGATCAAGTTGTGCCCTCAGTTAACAGACCACAACACTGGGATTACCTCTTTTCAATAGGAGTGTGTTGGAACTTTTAAGTCACCCATAGAACAATGTTTTTCTTTTTCTGCTTAATTTATAAACATTCCTGAAAAATGTTGTTAGAATCATGATTTAATGTTGATATCAGTTGTTTAAATAATAGATCTTTCGTTCCTTGCACATTGTCTTGAGCTTCTTATATTGTACTGTCTGCAGTCAAGTACTTGTAAAAGTACCTGAGTGTATATGGATCTGTTAACAGTTACACGTACAGGTATCATAACCGTGTAGTCCAGTACTTGTACAAGATCTCTACATGGTTCTGTTAACAGTTTAATATCATAACAGTCTGTGGTCCAGTTCTTGTACAGGTACCTGTATATGGTTCTGTTGACAGTTTATCATAACAGTCTAGAACAGTTCCTGTACAGGTACCCGTATATGGTTCTGTCAATAGTTTGTCATAACAGTCTGGAACAGTTCTTGTACTGGTACCCGTATATGGTTCTGTCAATAGTTTGTCATAACAGTCTAGAACAGTTCCTGTACAGGTACCTGTATATGGTTCTGTCAATAATTTGTCATAACAGTCTTGAACAGTTCTTGTACTTCAGGTACCTGTACAATCATGGTTCTGTCAACAGTTTATTACAACAGTCTGCAGTCCAGTTCTTGTACAGGTACCTGTACCTGAGTGTATTTAGGATGTGGTTCTGTTTTAAAAGAGTTTATAATAACAATCTAGTACAGTAATTGACGTACAGATACAGTGTACATTACCAGCATTTGGGTCTGTTAGTGCTCAGTTTCTGGTGAACTGTCTGCTTACAGCTGGACAGCATGCATCACAAAAGGAAGCTGCAAAAGGGTATGGTGGCAAATATGGAGTAATGGATGACCGAAAAGATAAGGTACTTTTTTATGGAATTGTACATGTAGGTTGGCTAGACCTTAGACTGTAATTGCCTTGATGGTGAACATTCCTTTGTGTTCGTAAATGACATAATGCAGTATTCATAAAATAAACAAAATAAATTATAGTCTGTAGAAATTTGAATGAATAAGTATCAACTGCATGCAAATACAAAGCATGTATATATGTGGCAGAGCCTCTTGTCTTTGCATAACCCCAGCACTGTTGCAGGAATGTCAAGAATATGAGATTACAGACAAACAAATCTGAAGTGCCTGCCACAGAATATTAAGAAGTAATTGTTGAATGATAAGTTAAAAGTTTTCATAATATTGTGTACATGTATGCCAACAAGAACATTATAGTTGTGAATATGTGTCTGAGAATAATGATTTTCTAGAGTTTTCACGTAATGCTGTTAGTGGGTTGAAGCTGGCATCAAAACGATGCTTTTAATGTGGCAACTTTTAAGGAAGTTAGGATCAAATATTTCTATGGACAAAACATAATCATTTGATACATACAATCATGTAAATTTATAAATTATTTGTAACATTTTGTTTGATTTAATAATAAAATGCATGTTTACTAAACTTGGTCTAGCCAAACTTAATGAAAAAAAGATAGCCAAAAGTGACAGCAATCAATCTTACAGTATGCACTGTTAATGTTTCTGTGTTTAACACCCATGTCAGAAAACCACCATAAAGCTTAACTTTAAAAGTATAAAATTTTCTCAAGAACATTGGCTTAAAAATAGTTTTTAAAAACAAAAACACAGCAAATTCAAGGGTACATGTAAAAGAAATAAATTAAGGAATTTAACCAAATTTTTTGACAAACCTGCAGGCAGGTATAAAAGAATATTTTTCTTCTGTTGGTTGCTAAATTAAAGGTGTGTAATTAGCCCAAAAAATCATGTTTAACTAGTTCATTAGTTAAAACCTTTTACCTGAATGAAATAAGTTTTTAAATTGCTTTTGTGTAAACAGTACCATAATTTTGATTTGGGCTAAGTAAATTCATTATAGTCAGTGAAAAGTCAGGGATTTTATTTTAAAATGAAAATGAAAAATGTTGAACTTAATACAGCTTTTACTGAACTGTTCAGACACCTTTGGTGCAACTGTGTCATGATGTCGGCAGTACGTTGTAGGCCTAATATGTTCTAATGTTTGGGAAGGAGGGGTGAGACAGATAAGCTTGAACCTGGACAGGAAATAGAAGTGAAGGGTACTGGAAGTTCAGTCCGCCTGTTAGCCCTTCCCTCCCCTCCCCCTTCCCATCATCTTGTCCCTACTAACCCAGTAATGATGTAACATCCCCTGTTGTGTTCCCAGAGTGCATATGGTTGGGATGAGATGGAAAGGCTATCCCAACATGCATCACAGACAGATGCCACAAAAGGTTTTGGTGGAAAATTTGGTGTTGAGAAAGACAGACAAGATAAGGTGCACACTATGCACAATGCAGCAAAATCCACGCAAAGCCAATGTGTACATGTACATTACCTTATGTGTACAGTATGCACAAATGCATCGTAACTCATGCAAAACCAATATGTGCATAAACCTCATGTATATGCACAATTGCAGTATAGCCTATGCAATGCCAATGTGTACAGTCATGTACCTCGAGTATATGCACAATTGCAATATAGCCCATACAATGCCGATGTGTACATTCACCTCAAGTGTACGCACAATTGCAATATAGCCCATGCAATGCCAATATGTACAATCATGCAAATTGAGTATATGCACAATTGCAATATAGCCCATGCAATGCCAATGTGTACATGTACCTCGAGTATATGCACAATTGCAATATAGCCCATACAATGCCGATGTGTA
>JAOBYF010226323.1:0-10129 GCA_025403605.1 Parazoanthus darwini | reverse complement strand
ACACCTATTATAGCTGTTTAAGTCACTTTTATTTAGGACGACCTCATCTTTTGAGGGACGACTAAAAAACAAATCTTGGTTGCCCTATGTACAACAAGGGATTTTTCTTAAAATCGAGCTCTGGTACAAACTGGTTTAAGTATTTGTTTTGATCCTTCAATTTTTTTGTGAAACTCAAAATTTGTTTCAAATTGAAACTGATAATACTCTTAAAAAGACCTGGCTATTTACCACTCCTGTCATCATCCCTTTCCTTCTCGTCCCACTGGTGAGCCGTTCTTGTTAAAAAGCTAGGCATGTTGTCTGGAATTGTCCGAGAGCTGTTTTTTCAAAGAGTTCACCTGTTTTCCTCTAAAATGCATTGTGCCACTTAAAATTCACGTTGTGACATTTGGGATTGAACCTTCCTCGGTGTCAGTTTTTTAGATAAAAGTCAAATTTAGCGAATGCATGTTTTGAGTTACGCTTTCTATCATCCCTCGTTTAAGTTAAACCTGTATCATTTTAAAAGTGATCTGACACCACACAGTTCCAACAGACTTACCTGTTTTAATGTCGTAGCATTGATTGGTATTCCATAAATGGCATAAAACTTTGATTGATATGTAAGTGTTCCTTCATACTATTGATTGGCATTCCAAGTGTGACCTTGCATAAAAGTGATAAGCGTTTGATGGTGTTGCATAACACTTGCCTAGAACATAAATTTACTTACTTCTACTATGTTATTTTTTTTAACTGGAGGAAGCTCTAAGTTCTTGGTTGTTTCGCTGCAGGTTGATCGGTATTTGTTCCTAATGGATTTGATGATCTCCGTTAATGAATGTGTCCTTCTTGTTGGCAAACCTGGATGTGGAAAGACGTCTTTTGTTCAGGTAAATGTTTAACCCTTTCAGACCCAGTTTATCAACATTTATCTTTTCCTTACAATATCAGTACAACATGGTGCTCACTACTCCTGGAATTCCTGGAAAACTCCTGGAATTTCGAATTTTTCTTCCAGAGCCCTGGAAAACTCCTGGAAAAACAGATAATTTCCTGTTCTCCTGGAAAACTCCTGGAATTTCCAAATTTTCATCCAGGGCCCTAGAAAACTCCTGGAAAAACAGATAATTCCCTGTTCTTCTGGAAAACTCCTGGAATTTCCAAATTTTCATCCAGGGCCCTGGAAAACTCCTGGAAAAACAGATAGTTTCCTGTTCTCCTGGAAAACTCCTGGAATGTTTTGGAAATTTTTTCAACAATTTTATAAACAAACCAAAACCCGCAGAAACATCAGAGTCATGATTGCACTTTTTGTATTTTATCAAGACTCTAAATTTTTGTGGAATTTGGGTCATTGTTGCCCCGTTTCGCTTCGACCGGAAGCTGAAAAAATTACTTGGCGAGAGAGAATTTCGGGTTGGTTCCTGGAAAAATAATTTTTCTACCCTGCAGAACTTCTGGAAACTCCTTAAATTTTGTTGTCATCAGTCAGTGAGTATCATGGTACAAAAAGTTGTTTTGTTCTGAGAACATAGAAATCGACTACACACTGTAAGTTATTCAGTATATAAAGCAAAATTCTCCCAAACTGTTTAAAGGGAAAGTAAGTTTACCATTTAGGAGAATTTAGCAACAAATCATTTGTCATGTTTGGGGCTGAAAGGGTTAAAGAAGTATTTAGACCGTGTCCCTTTTGTTAACAGGTGCTTTTTGGCGCTTTCCAATCAGTTCCAAGCTATTGGGAGTTTTCGAAAGTTACTTTTAAAAATATAATTACAAACGTGTAAAAAGTAGTGTTTTGTGTCAACTGAACTAAAAGGACGTTTTCAATTTTAACTGTTTACATGAACTTGTTAAGCATTGAAAAGACTCCAAGAGATATGCGAACCTAGACAAATGCAAGCCAAAATAAACTAAGCTTTTAAAAAGTACTTTTTCTCTCGTTGACAGCAGTCGAATATGTTGTAGCTTTAGTCTGTAGTTAAAATTCCCTTTCTTCACTGTCATAATTGGAGACAATCTTGTAATTTTTCTTTTACTCAGAACTTGATCGGCCCACGTCACAGCTACACCCACGTGTGTATGTCATGTGGCTTTACTTCAGAGCTCTTACAGGAAGCCATAGAGGCAAAAATGCTACAGATTCAACGCCGTGAAATCAACCAGTTCGCTGCAGGGCAACACACAGCAGCCGAGGGAAGATTGGTGTCAAGTCTTAAAACAAGGCCGCATTTGTTCTTCTTGGACGATCTTAATTGTGCAAATACAGACTCCGTCACTGGCTCCCAGCCTCCCCTCGAACTGTTTCGACAGGTGTTGTCACAAGGTACGAATTTCTGTTCAACTATTTGGAAGATTTGTTATCTCTCCCCATATCTCATTCAGTAAGCCATAAAATAAAATGAAATGTGTGTATTGGCATCACGAAACTGCTGACCCCCACCTGGATTTTTCCGGACCCCCTCCCCTTATATAAATGTGATAAACTTGGTTGAACGGCAGTATTAGCAATGCTATAAGTACATTTGTTAGGATTTTGACTCATAAGCATATTAGTTATAGCAAACATTCAAAATCAGCACTTCAAACGAAACGAATTCATTGATGGATTGAGTATGCGAAATTAGTACTCAATTAAAATTGGAGGCTGATATGTCGAATAATGTCTGAGAATTGTATTAATGAAAAAATAACTCTAGATTTGTATATATATAATATCAGCTTATTTCAAACAGATACATGAATGATTAACTGCAATTATGAACTTCCTGTATATTCCCGGTTTATTAGGCACCTAGAGCACATAAAATAGACGCTATATAAATTTCATTTATCGTTATTAATTATTGGTTTTTGCATTCTCTGTAGGTTCGTTGTATGACAAAGAGCGCCATTACTTCCGCCAAGTCCAACGGATTCAGTTTATTGCGGCAGCTGTCCCCCCTGGTGCATGCGGTGTTGGAGGAGGAGTCACCAGCTATCCCATCAGTCCCCGCCTGACCAGACTCATGACCGTCTTGTCATTCTTCTCCCTGCCAACCGACACTCTCCACGTGATCTATTCCAGCGTGCTCCAGTCTTGGCTGGAGGAATTTCCCGGATATTCTTTAACACACCATAAGATTTTGGCACAGGTGGGAATGCACTCATGTGTGACATCACAGGTCGCCCAAGCTCTTTACTGATTGTAGGACCATTCTGTCCATTTGTACCAAGTACTCACTGGGGGATTTCAATGCGGGATATCTCGGTAAATGTACAGAATAA
This sequence comes from Parazoanthus darwini, assembly GCA_025403605.1. Classification (NCBI taxonomy): domain Eukaryota; kingdom Metazoa; phylum Cnidaria; class Anthozoa; order Zoantharia; family Parazoanthidae; genus Parazoanthus; species Parazoanthus darwini. The sequence goes on along the minus strand of JAOBYF010226323.1, from coordinate 6,877 downwards.
CTCGAAATTCCAAAAGTAGTCAAAAAGACATACACTGGGCAAATAAGTGTAATACTTCAAACATTTGTTTCTCATGCGAAGTCTCCTAAATTCCACACAATAATAGGACTCATATATTATAGACTTAATAAAGAGCTTGGTTGACCTGTGGTATAATCTGCGCAGTTGGTTTACATTCTAAGTCTACTGTACTTTTTTAAAGGCAGGGTGTTGTTTTGAAAGGTTATGTTTTGACAGTGATAATGCCGTTAGATTAACCATTTCGCAGCATGCATATGTAACCTCTAAACTGTACCACTAAAGTGTATATTGTTTTCAAAAATTACAAGTGACATAAAAGACCCAAACACGTGTACAGTATTGCTATTCATACGCAAAACTATTACTTGGCTACGATAGTGATAGAAGTGGATTATAGTCAATATGTATTCAATACGGTAAATCTTATCATTTTTCTTTGGCAATTTTTTAAAACTGTCCTTTCCCGTGTCCTGTGGTCCTAATAGAGTAAATAGACTTAATATTTAGTGGTAAAAACAAAGTATCTAAATTTTGCAGGCAATGGCTGTTTCGATGGTCAAACTCCATATTGCGGTATCCGACGAACTGCGTCCCAGCCCACTTTACCCTCATTTCCTGTTCACACAGCACGACCTTGCCCGTGTGGTTCAAGGAATGAGCCTTTTCACGGCCAAGTCACGTGCGCGGCCACGCCCTAAAGTAAGGAGGCGAGCTGGTGCTCCGGACCCGGTAGGGAGGGGAAGTGGAGATGAAGTACTGCCAGTGAGTAAAAGCTTGCCCCACTTACATGCTAAAGAGAAGAAGACAGAAAACATTGGAAAAGGGCGAAGGTAAATATTTCGGAAATATGTCAGAGCTGTAATTTTGTCTAAGGAACATTACGAGCATACATACATTATACATACATACATACATACATACATACATACATACATACATACATACAAACATACATACATACATACATACATACATACATACATACATACATACATACATACATGCATACATGCATGCATGCATAAACCATATTTTATCTTGAATGTACAGAATAGCTTTTTTACTGAGCTAACCTATTTGAGGAAAAAAATTACAAAAATGCGAAGATAATGGCAAAAATTTAAAACGCGAAAAAAGTTTCTCATTTCTAACAAATTGTTGTTTGACTTTTAGAATTTATCAAAGAACTGTTTGACATTTGATTCAGTTCGTTGGGTATAGTATCGGGTAGAGAGTTCTAGGATTTTGTTGCTAGATAACTGAAAGAAAAAATGCAGTAAAAGTTGTATACGTGGCCATTTCTCGTTTTAATTACGGGAGCCTTTGGCTTAATACATTGTAAAGCGTAAAACAAACAGGTATTTCTTTCTTTCTTTCCTGTCTGACCATCGACTAGTCATTGTTTTTGTTAGTACAGTTGCCATTTTGTTTAATGCTACCCGATTCCGCGCCCAAATAATAAACGTCCATGAACAGAAGCACGTGGACATTTCTTTTGAGAAAAAACATGCCCTTTATTTAATTCCTGAGGTTTATTGGCATAAATAATTCGAACTACAATTCTTTAAGCTTTTTTATTGATCATTTTTAGAAAGATACCTTTACACAGTGTCATATTTTCAAAATGGATTTTTGTGTTTTTGGTAGTTGGCCAGCTTTAACCACAGGAAACTGCGAGTTAGGGACTTTCAAAACCCCAGCTGTGATCTCGCCCTTAATCCGTTCGCTGGTCCGCCTGTGGTGTCACGAGAACACCAGGGTATATGGAGACCGCCTGTTGACCGAAGAACAGAGGTTCTGGTTTGCAAGTGTACTCCACGAACAGGTGGAAGAGTACTTCTGTAAGGACAACACTGAGCCTCAACCGATGCAAGTGGACAAGCCGCCAGAGTTTGGACAGATTCTAAAAGGTACAAATGAGGGCTCGAAATAATTTCGAAGAGTCTCCGGACACGATGACCGGCAAAGTTTATTTTAGCTCGGTCACGTATCGTTTCTGACCGGTCAAACTTATAAGATAAATAACTCTTTAAACAGGGGCCCATGAACCATAAGAGTTCTTACTTAGAGCTTATAGCACTTTTAAGCGGAGAATTTGTACAGTGACGCTGGTATGCAGGAAATTGTATGACGTTATTCATAGCAGCACTGTCTGGAAGAAAGTTGACTGAAGAGCATGGAAATTTTAATAAATAATTTGTTTCATTTTCAATACGATCGAATAGACTGAACAAAATGACCGGCAAAACGAAATGTTGACCGGTCAACTCTCCAATCAGTCCGGACATTGTCCGTTGACCGGCCGTTATTTCGAGCCCTGCAAATTGTCTTTGATAGTGGACATATCCGTGTTCCATATGACACTTGGAGTGGCATTGTTAACACAAATGGTTATAAAGAGAACTTCTACCATATGACGCTAGGCTTGACATTATCAGCACAAAAGGTTTTCGTGACGTGAACTTGCTCGTATAACTGACTAAATGGAACAGATGTTTCGCTTGTTGAAAATAGTCTACGTGATTTGCATCAGTTATTTACCAACTAATTAAAGTAGATAACTAATGCTAATTTCTTTCATTTTATCAATTTAAATTAACGTAGTGATTGTTCCTAATTACTGTTTTGCTGCGGCAGACATGCGTGGTGGTGCTCTTGGTATGTCCCCGGGTATTACCGCTCCTCCTCCAACTGCTGAGCGGCCTTTTGATGGCATTACCGAAGATGAAAACCTGGGGGATGTAACCCCACCTGGGAGTACTGTCACTGTTCCAACTGGAGAAAGATGCGAGTCGTTTGTCAGCGGTTTAAGTTCGGAAAGTGTAGAGACTGCAGATGAAAGAGAAGCTTTAGACGTTTCAAATGACTCAGTATTGGATACGGAAAATCAGAACAAAGAGGAAGTTGGAGATGAAGGAGAGACAGAATCACCTGAGAATGAAGATGATGATCAAAATGGCGTATTGCATGATCAAAATGGTGTATCACATGATCAAAATGCTGTGACTGACGAAGCTGAAGAACCGCAGGACAATCCGAACATTGCTAATTCCCAGCCAGCACGGATCAAAGTAAAATTTGATGACATCCATTGTGACGGGTACAAGAGCTATAGCGGCCCACTTATCACTGCGGAGCAGCTTGCAATGCCGGGGGAAGACCTTACTGAAGTTGTTTTCTGTAAGCACTTCAACCCTTCCATATCAGGCACAATCAGCAGTGCCAATGAAGCGGCCAGTCGTAGCTATGTGGAGTGCTCCGATGGGATTCTAGAACAAGGAGTTGAGCGGACGTTGGCCTCTTACAATGCCCATGCAGTATCGTCGCCGTTGTTAAAGGAAACTGTTAGTTTCGTTGCCTTTAGGGAAGCCTTGCACCACGCTGCTCGCCTCAGCCGTGCGTTGGTAAGTCTTTTACAGTACGCTTGTTGAACTTGTGAAAAGCTGATTGAAATTAGTTGGCCTATTACAATGCCTATGTAAGTTTTAGATCTCTTGATACTTTTTAGCTCATTTTTACTCACAAAAAAAGAGTGAGCTGCGTGTGTATAAACGTGGCGGAAGTGGTGTGGCGGTTGAGGGGGAGGGAATTTGCGAGCGAAAAGAGTGGGGTGGAATAGACACAGACGGACAGACAGACAGACAGACGAAGAAGGATAGACGCCATGTTATACATATGCCATTCTACGTTTCCCGACGTGGTCATTATAGATCAGTTATCATTATTGTTATTTCCAAAATACAGTAGTAAAGTTGGAATACTCAAATCTTTCATTTCAACAGGCAACAAGTGGTGGTCATGCTTTGCTACTCTCTGTCACGGGGTATGGTCGGAGAACGCTGACACAACTGGCGGCATATGCGGCAGGTTGTAAGGTAGGTTGGCGAGAAGGGAAATGGAATGTGGGCTGCAAAAGTGATTTCGTTCCACACAAACTTGGAGTTTTGGACAAACAGGTTTTCATTCAGTTCAGTTTCTAAGTCGTCGTTACTTTCTGCCAATAATATGAGAATACTTTGTTTCCTAGTTGAGGTCTACTTTAAAAGTTTTCCTCCCTACCTCCATCCCTTCTCTCCCCCCTTCCATCTTTCCCTCCTTCCATCCTTCCTTCCTTCCTTCCCTCGCTCCTTCCCTTCCTTCCTTCCTTCCTGCCTTTCTTTATTCATTCATTCCCTCACTTGGCCCGTCCATCCTTCCTCCCTCCCTTCCTTCCTCCCTCTCTCCTTCCCTTCCTTCCTTCCTTCCCTTCCGTCCTTCCTTCCTTCCTTCCTTCTGTTCGTCCTTCCCTCCTTTATTCATTCATTCATTCATTCCGTCCGTACATCCTTCCTTCCTTCCTTCCTCGTTACGACCTTGGTCACCTAAAGGGGGTAATGGGGGAGGGGGCTTATTAGAGAAGGGGATTTTGTAGAACTTTTACTGCAATAATTCATTCATATTTTGACGTACAGTCGGTTTTCATAACAAATACTAAAATATCGGAATGGAAGAAAGTAAGGTGAGCCAAAGTAGGGTAGCTAAGGGTGTGTTCCAAAGATGTTACTAAATGTGTCTTTTAACACGCTCTAGCTGATGGAAGTGCAATCAAACCCGTTTCTCAGCCAGGAGGATCTTAGACAACAGATTAAGGCGGCCTGTTACATCTCAGGTCTGCAGGGGAAACCTGTGGTTCTATTTGTACCTGAAGGCCTTAGCGATGCATCTATGGACGATATCTGTACCTTGATGGCCGAAGGTCAGTACAAGGGCTTATACAGGTAGTCGCACTAGGCTTCTGAAAAAAGATGAATTTAACTTGTGTTTTCAAAGTTTCGCTTTTAAATTGCCCGAGCGACGAGGGCAGTTCGGAAACCTTGAAAACACAAGTGAAGTTAATCGTTAACCTCACGAGCCTCAAGCGACTAATTGTTTGTACTAAAGAGACGGGCATTCTTACTCGTCTTCTTCCGCAAACCTGGAAGCAGCTGTTGTTCCCTAGCACTTTAATATAATATTTAGCCTCGGTATTACCTATTTAAACGCCTAGACCAGGAGGCAGCATCATTTACGCCCGTCTTTAGTTTTGCCAAGCTGAACATTTTCGGTAGGTAGAGTTGACATGTGAAACTGAGGTCTATCAAGTTATTGTACTCAGAACATCCGAAAAATTTAGTTTAACTATTAATGTTGAATTACAGTGAGCTATCTTCAAGTTTTTCGATCTGAGCCTTTAAATATTAACACTTTCTGATACTTTAAACAGATTGTATCTTGTTAGTTTGTGATACTGAAGGGATTTTTTGCATCAGGTACGTGTCCTGGCCTTTATACCAGCAATGAATTGTCGATGATCTCAAGTCAACTTCTGCCTGGTGGTCAGCGGGGAGCGCGGAGAACAGAAAATCAAGACATCGCTCAGGAACGGTTTTTCCGCCGAGTCCGAGCTAACCTACACTTAGTTATATGTCTAAAATACACACCACTTACAACTCGCACCTCTCCCGCGCTCAACAAACTGTACAAATTTCCGACACTGGTAACCCGTAGCTGCTGCGTGGATGTATACCGCGCATGGCCCCACGAGGCGCTTGTTAGCATTGCAGACAAGATCATAGACATTGACGATGAAGCGTTCCAACACGTGCCCTGTGGTAGGTCTGAGAAGGAGACTCAAATGGCAACAATTTGTTCCATTATGGCGCACGTCCATCTCTCAGCGAGAAGTATGGCTGAAAAGCTGTATGGATCCAAAGGGTTGAAACTGTACCCCCCAGTTACGTACCTGGAGTTTGTGGATTTGTTCAGAAAGTATTGCACGAGAATTTGTACAAAAGAAATGGTGAGATATTTTTGTGAAACTGGAACAAGTAGAAATTGAAATAGAATTAGTTTCTGAGAATTGCAGTAGGTTACATGAAAGACTTCAACGAAGTAAGACTTCATCCTTGTACTAAGGACGGGGTCCAGTCATCCCAGGTGAACTCATCACGTCCCAAAGCTTTTTCACTGGAGGCTTTATAAAAAACGTTTCTGTTTTCAAGTGCGCAGCCTTTTCCATTTTTTTGCCTTTACAGAGACTTGACTAGATTTATATTTTTATTATTTAGTACTTTTCTAGACACGATGGTAAGAATGTCACTAGTGCAGTCATAGCTTGTAAATTTATTATTTTTAACATAGGTTTTTAGTCTCTCTTGTTCAGCGCTTGGAGACACTCTCTTAAAGGCGTTATACAAAAACGATGTTATTATTTTTATTAAAAATAATAGCATCACCATTCATTTCTTATAGGAGAAAATCACCCGGTTAGAGGAAGCTATCCAGCGATTGGAAGAAGCACAGTGTAGCATCAGTAAAATGGAGGAAGAAATAAGAAGTCTGGAACCAGTGCTGGCAAATGCTCAGCGTGATGTGAAGCAGTGGCAGGAGAGTGTGGAGGCTAGCCAGAGAGAGTACGCGGCTGAGAAGGAGAAATGTAAGCAACAGGAGCTGGAGATCGAGAGGATGCAGGGGTCTATCGACATTCTGAAGAAACAAGCACAGGCCGAGTTTGACAGGGTTGGTATTTTTAATATTTTTCTTAAGAATGTGTAGGAAAGAAGGTACATTTGGGTTTAAGGTCATCGAGTGCCGAAGGCGCGAGCAACCGGAGGGGTCTGGGGGCACGCTCCCCTAAACATTTTTAAAATCTAGACGGCCCTAGAAATGCAATTTGTGCCATTTTTGGGACCAATTTCTTAAATATAAATTGTGGCCCTGAAATACCAGGTTTTTCTGTGAAAACGTTAATATCTGTTGAGGTTGTGGTCTGTAACCTATGAAGACTGTGCTCCGAGGTCAAGCATGGACCGTATAGCGGCTGCTTGTAGCGCCTGTG
>JAOBYF010226212.1:0-10129 GCA_025403605.1 Parazoanthus darwini | reverse complement strand
TTATTATTATTATTATTATTATTATTATTATTATTATTATTATTATTATTATTATTATTATTATTATTATTATTGGTGGTGGTAATGTCGCGAGCTGTACAGAATGATTTTATTGCCATAGTGGAAGTATGTACTGTAAGGTATTTTTCTAGAACTAAAAAATGAAACGTTTGAAGAATGTCCACATGTTTACTCTTCGGATATTTGAAGAATCATCCATTTTTGTCATCAGTTTCTCGAGGTTATAAAACATAGATTTTTTGCAGACCTTTTTCTCTCTGACTTCAAGTATAGGGCCCTTGGTACGATGTTGGAATCTTATGAAACTTGTCCGATTTTGCAGGCACAGCAACAGAAAAGGATTACTGAGCTAATGAACATGTTCTGCTATGCTGGTAGCCCAGTGAGGAAGCGCGACAAGCAAAAAGTACGTCTGTTGCCTTGTTGTTAAACTCCTATAACTCGCCAAACTCATTGTCTGCTTGTGTATACGCCGGTCGTTGCTGACATCAGTTGAGTTTACATTAAGACATTAGGAAAACCTAAAATTTCGTTGTATAGAACTGATTTCAAGATAAGCTGTTAAGCTAAGTTTCACGATTAAATTGGAAAGTCAATCTGTGAAACCTTCGTTGGAAGTTTTCAAATGTTTGACATTTTCGTCTGGGTTGCACTACCTACGTGAAAAGTGATCTCTCGTTTCGCCAAAAAGGACTTTGCGAAGAGAGACTCTTTTCCATCTCGTTCTTCAGGGCAATATGAGAGATCTCTGCTCGACATTCGTAGAGTAAATATCTAGTCACCAAGTGTAAAGACCTATACAGTTGTTTAAAATTTTGGCAAACTTTAAACGCAGATTTTCAGTAGCGTTTTTGCCCAAAGACAAAAATGTTCCATCCAAAGAAAATATGTTTGTCCGTTTGACAAAGTTTAACATACAACAATGATAAATGTTGTAATTAAACAAAGATTTGCTTGTTGTCCCCACATCTTAAGACTCGAAACTGGCGCTAAATACCTCAAGAAAGCGGTGCATTTCACATTTTATTTGATTGAATATTAACCGTCTAAAGTCTTTAATACAGTGCATCTGAGTAAATACATGTTTTGAATATCGTTTCACGTATGCTCTACATATATGTAAATGGTTGAACACCCCAAAATGCTATGAAAGCAATTAAGGAGATTTGAGACCGAGACCTTGAAAAATTAAAACATTCAGCTGAACCCAAGCATAGACGTTTTGAACTCTTGCCAAAAAGAATGTTACAGTTTCTCAATTGCTGGCTCACCAATTTTTTACTCTTTTGAAACTAGCGACGAGAAACGTGGGCACCTGGCGCCTTTCCAAAGCGCAAATTACTTAATCACCCTGGCGGAAACGAGAACAACCTAACTGCCTTGGTGCCACTGTTAGAAGAAAGCCAAATGGACGAAGCACTCTCGTATAAGAAAAGCATGGAAAGACTAAGTTATGAACTCGACGAAGAGTTCAGAGGAAGGTAAGCAGTTTGTATTTATCTTTCAGTTAATTTGGACAGATTTTCCAAAAGGTGACTGCTAGAACTTTATGAGTGACCAGTGCGAGTGTAAGGGAATCTTCCCCAACTTCCCAACCTCTCTTAAGCTCTTATTAAATTCTAACTATTTGGGCATCAGAGAGGCGATGTTCTGGGAACTTTCGACACGTCTTTTAATTTATTTAAACCGGAAACGATAGATAAAAGTCAGGTATTTAAGATGAAACAAAGTTGACTGAAATCATCAGAAATGGCTGTGAAAAACACGCTATAATACCATTTCATTTCATTTTTTAGCAGAGCTATTTTGGCCAAAAAAACTGGTACACTTAAATGCCGATCTCGAAATACAACTTTTAATGAAATAAACTGCATCCATTTTGGAGCAGGCAAACCAAAGTTATGATGGTTTCAAGTTAGGTGTTTTTATGACAAAATGAGGCAACACATTTTGGAAAACCCATGCAGCCAGATGTACTACTGTATAATTTAAAAGTAACTAATTTGTTTCCTTTTTGGATGAGACGTCCGTCCGTCAGAGTTACAAGTGCTGAGAAAAACTCTGTTAGGAGAATCTTTAAAACAGGCACTGGCGGTAAACCATCACCTGTATACCTGAATACAGACGTGTCTGCTCTAATGGTTACATGTATCAAAATTGAACTAAAATAGAGCTAAATGTATGACTGTAGGCAAGGACTGTTTGTTACTTTTGATTGTTAATTTTACTTGTTAACAGGTCACATTTATAAAACACTTTAGTCAAGAAGTAGGAAACGAGAATTTATTCGAATAAATTAATATGATTCCCGTTTTCCTTGTTTCTTAAACAGGTGTTCTTCTCCTATTATAACAGAATTTGAAATGGAGGTGAGTCAAGTTTAGGTTGAGACGAGATTGACAATACAGAGAAAAACTGCTTTGAATTTTATTTTAAAACACCTTTGCCTTTTTATTTGCATTCCCTATTTTGGTGCTAATCGTGGTTAGACATAATTTTTGTCATTGTCTTTCTCTATTCGATCTCAAACAGGACAAGGACTTTTTTATGTCTGATGACCATGAGCCAGAAATAGTGAAGAGCAAACTGGTTGGCGAGGACGCCTGTTTCAGGAAACTGGAAATGGATTGCAAAATGCTGGAAGGTACAGAACTCCAGCACCATTCGACAATAACTGAACTCGAGGAAAAAAGTGAAGAGTGTGAAAAACTTCGGAAAGAAGTTGAAAAGCTAACGGAAGAATGTGAACTGTTGAAGCAAAAGGAAAAAGAAAACCTCAGTTTGGAAGCGGAGCTGAATGAAAAAAGCCAAGAATGTCAGAATCTAATGGAGATGCTTAGTGAGCAGAAAGACCGCAACGAAACGTTGTGTGACGAGATTGTTTGTTGTAGAGAAGAATTAAAGGTAAAATCAGAAGAGATCGAGACAATGCAGACACAGCTTAGAGAAGCAGTCCTTTGCAGCGAAGAGCTCCGCCAGAGGTGTGATACTTTGGAGGAATGCAGCGAGACGAGTTCTCGTCTTCAAGAAGATCTTAAACTAAATTTAAAGGAATGTGAACGGCTGAAGGCAAACCTGGAGGAGGAACAAATTCGTAATGGAGACCTGTGTTTACAGCTTGATAACCTGAAAGCTAGACGTGGAAATAGCGGCAATGTCGTGAAAGAATTACTCGCTGAAAAAACTGCACTGGAGCAGGAACTAAGGGAGACAGGTTCAAGAAACGATGAGCTTGAGAAAGATCTTATTGAATCGAAAAATCAGGCTGATTTATTAAGGTAAATGACGCTTGAGTTTGCGTTTTATTTTTTCTCGTGTTTATATGAATATTTCCAGACGTGCATTAAAGTCTGGTATAATCGATATCTTGTGAATCTTTTATGCATTTAGGAACGAATGTCATCAGATGAAGGAAGAAATGGCCCAAGCAAAGAACTCACTCTTGCGGGATACCAATCGAGATATGGTTCAGACACGAACGATCGACAAAATGAAAGCTGAAAGAAGAGAAACATTTTCTGTTCAGGCTCATATCAGACAAGAAATGGAAAAGGAGCGTCAAGATTTAGAAAGGAAGGTAATTTTTTCCTGGATTGATCATTTTCACGTTTTTTACTTTGTATTTAAACAGCGCCCAGACTTTCATAAAAAATGAATAAAACTCAAGTTTTCCTAATTTTGCTTCGCGCATGATTGCGAGAGAGCATGCGTACGCCAAACTAGCTAATTTCACCCCAAGCCTCGCTTTCGAAATTCATACTTCAGGGTTATCATAAACGAAATACCTAAGCGACAAATTGGCAAATGATTCAGAGCAACTGATGTAACTTGCATAAGGCCTGAGGAATAATGAAATTCTTATTGTAAGTTCTCTTCCTACCTTTAAGATTGCTGATCTTGAAACTAAATGCCGCCACCATCAAAGTGAAAGAGACTTGGCCGAGCACAATGCTTCAGTTGCAGCAAAGCAAGTAGAAGATATGAAGCTGGAAATAAGAGAGAAAGAAAAACTGTTTGAGTATCATAACAAGTCACTACCAGTGAATGGCGCTACCCATGATCCTGGTAAGCTGACAAAGATGATTAAACAACTGGAGTTTAGCAATGAACTCACCAAACAAAAGCTCGAGAAGGTCGAGAAACAATCAAAGGAGTTTGAAGCTGAGTTGAGGAAGTTGCAAGGTGCCGACTTGAGGAGTAACAGTTTACAGAAAGAGAATAGATCCCTCCTTGCACAGCTTGAACAATCAAAAACCCAGCAGCAAGAGAGCATTAAGAAACTTAATGAGTTGTCCGTTGAAATGAACAGGTTACAGGTTCATGTTGATAAGCTGACAGATGAGGCAAGGAAATGCAAGACTCAGTTGCAAAAGAAGACAACCAAAATCGAGGAATTGGAGGAGACATTATTACAAGCCCGAGAACAGGTATTTAGTATTTGTTTTTTTGTTGTCTTTCCCCCGTCAACTTGTTTCTCTATTGTTGTTGTTCTTTTGCTTTTCTTTTAAGTTGCACCAAAGCAGAGAGAAGACAAATAGATTTTTTTGCATTGCCTGTGGGATATTGATGGAAACCCATCGGGATTGAATTGTATATGATTCGTATTGACAATCTTTTCACACTGAGATAAGCTTTCTTGGTCAAGTTCCTAACCTAGTATATTTTAAGAAGCAACGGTCAATTTGCTGATCTCTGAGGATAAAGTAAGCTATAATCAGTTCTTATGGGTCTTCCTGATACCCTTCCATGGAATAAACAAGTGACTGATTAACACATAAACACACCATCTGGACAGTTTACTGTTATAAAGTTCTCTGTGTTCTCGTATTCATACGTGGCCGAAGCAACAGATCACCAATGATCAAACTGGCCAAAATATAAAAGTTTTAACTTACAAAAATATTTTGATTTTTATTCTCTTTCCACAGTTCATGATAAGGTAGTCACCAGTCCACTATTGTTATGTGAAAGGAACGTTGCGGTCCATACATATTAAAAATTCGCAACTCTTACTTTTGTTTTCTTGTACCTCAGTATGAAATGATTGAGGAACTCAACAAGACAATACAGGCAAAACACGAGCAGCTTGAACATATGACGTTCCTTGTTGACGAGAAAGACGTGGAAATCGAGGAAGTGAAGACGACCTACGGTGCTGATGTGAGGCAGCAGAACGATAAATTGCTCCAGCTTGAGAAAGAGTTGGAAGTTGTTACCAACGAACTTGAAAGAACTTTGAAGGAGGCAAGAGAAAAAGATGTAACTTTGGAGGAGTATCACAATAGTGTGAAACAACAAGAAGAAGAAATTTCCAGGTATGATTTCATCTTAAAGAGTATTTTTTTACACAAACCAAGTCTATCAGAACCATATTTAACGAGCAGAATCGTTTCCCTACAATCCAGGGAATATAATTCGTTGAAACGGGCAAGTACAGTAGTACCAAAATATCCGTCGCAAATAAGGTTGGCAATATTTGCAAACGTTTAAAATATCCCAACCCCCCACTCCCAGATCAGTGTTGTGCCTTCTTTGCTTACGAAAGGTTCTCATATTTTGGTGGGAGATAGTTCTAAAATTCAATAGTGGTTCAAACCCTAAGTATTTCTATTTTACTTGTAAATTCTCAAAAAAACTCTAATTTCACCATTGAGTCGGTTCCTTTTAGTGGGCAAAGGTTTTTTAAGACTCGTCGTCTCCTTTTAGGACAGTGAAACATGTGTATTTTAGTAAAATGGTTTAAGTGATTGTTATATTCTAAATCCGACGGTAGCATTTGATTTAGATTATCACGAGAATCTCCGTGCAGAATAGTTCGTTTAGGGATTCTTGCAAACCCCTGTTGAATAGAGAAATGCAAGTTGTAGGTACAGTTTTCACTTGCACACTTTTGACCAAGAATTAGGGGTAATTAAAAGTGATCAGGTTTCCTTAACGTAACTCTAAATGCCAGTTTAAACAGATCCAACATTGGTAAGTCAACAAGCTATGCAACTGTTGGATGACAAGTTTGGACCAATCCAAATCATCCAACACTATCCAACAGGGTTTCCAAACGGATCTGACATGTCGCGTCCAACAATATTGAATGGTATTGAACAAACATGATGGATGCTTTTAATATGGCCCTAGGTTGTCCTTTTTCGAGTTTCCCCAAGATTTGAAACCGCGTTGCTTAGCAACATAGTTTTTTTGGCCTTCGAAATGTATGAATGAACATAACCTGATAACATTGAAGCAGTATGATGCTCTCAAATCTTGGTTTGTTCAAGTGCTTTTTTGACTTCAGAAAATGTATCTTGAAATACAGTAATCGGAAACGAAGGTGTGACGCTGTTTCTTCGTTTATTTTGAATATTATTTTGCTCACCTTTTCATACATAGATGTTTATTAAATGTTTATATTGCTTTAAATCGGTATGCAGGTTGAAGGAAGAGCAAATTACAATCAAATCGCTGGAAGAAGTAGAATTGCGCTGCTGTGAACTGGAAAAAAGTCTTGCAGAAAAGGGGAGTAAAATCTTTGAGTTAGAAGCAGAACTTGGCTGCTCGCAACACGAGTTGGGTGAAGTAAAATCAAAGTGCAAAGAGTTAGAGAGTTCTTTGGAGGAGAGTCGGTCAACCGTTGATAACCAAAATGCCAAAATTGAGGCGCTGGTGGAGGACCTACATTGCGCTAATGATGATTTACTTGCAGCTTTGGACAATGCAGAATTTGGCAAGAAAGCTGAAGGGATCCTAATGGCGAAGTCAGCCGAAATTGAAGACCTAAAGAAAGATCTTAAAGATATGTCTCACTCAAAACATGCCCAAGAGGAATTTACAGCCCTGAAATCAAGGTTCGAGTCTCTGGCTGCTGAGAAACGTGTTCTGGAAGAAAAACTTGAAGAAGCTACAAAAGAGTTGGAAAACACTAATGTTTTAAAAGAAAAACTTGCGGCTGCCGAAAAAACCGTTGCACATGAAAGAGAAGTTTCGGAGGAGATGAAGTCAAGCTTGGAAGCTTTGATTGTTGAGAAATGTGCACTCGAAGACACGCTTGAAGCTGGTGAAAGAACAGAGTCCGAAGAAATCGTGGCATTGAAAGAAAGTTTAGAAGCTGCGGAGAAAATGATTGAAAGGGGAAAGATCCTGTTGGAAGAGAAACAGACTAGTTTGGAGACTTTGATTGACGAGAAATGTGCTCTAGAAGATAAATTAAAGAACGTTTCACAAATTGAGTCCGAGTCAATCAACTTAAAAACAAGCCTTGAGGCTGCAGAGAGGACAATTGCAGATGGGAAGCTGCAGTTCACTGAATTGCAATCAAGATTTGAAGTTGTGGTTACTGAGAAACTTGTGCTGGAACAAAGGCAGCAGCCTGATGAGAGGGCGGAGACCGAACTTATTAGCTTAAAAGCAAGTCTTGAAGCTGCAGAAAAGGTGATTGCAAATGGAGAAATGGCTCTGGCAGACAGTCAGTCAAGCATCGAGACTTTGGTTGGCGAGAATCGCGCCATGGAAGAGCAGCTCAAAATTCATTCGAATAACGAGGAAGATTTAAGAGCGAGACTAGAATCGTTAGTTGCTGAGAAATGTGCTTTAGAAAATAAGCTAGAGAACGCTGCACAAATCGAGTCTGAGGCATTAAACTTGAAGTCGAGCCTTGAAGCTGCAGAATTGACAATTGCAGATGGAAAAGTGGTATTCACTGACTTGCAAGCAAAGTTTGAAGCGGTAACTGCCGAGAAACTTGCACTTGAACAAAAGCTACAAAATGATGAAAGAACGGGAACCGAAATCAGTAACTTGAAAGCAAAGCTTGAAGCAGCAGAAAAGGTAATAGCAAACGGGGAACTTGCTTTGGCGGACAGTCATTCAAGCATCGAGACTTTAGTTGGGGAGAAATGCGCCATGGAAGAGCAACTCAAAGTTCATCTGAATAATGAAGAAGATTTAAAAGCTAGATTAGAATCATTGACTGCTGAAAAACATGTTTTGGAAAGTAAACTAGAGAAGGCATCAACCGAAAGAGAAAACCTTGACGCTGCCCAAAAAGCAGCTTCAGATGCAAAATTAGCCTCGGAAGAAAAGGAGAAAGATGATCAAAGCAACAGTGCTCTAGCCAGTCTAAAGGAGCTTGTTGAGTCATTGTCAACTGAAAAAACTAATTTGGAGGAGAAGTTGGAAGAAGCACTGGAGGATAATCGTAACTTGCTACGCTTGTACGAGATGAGTAAGAAATCAGACGAAGAAGACATGTGTTCGTCGGAGACAACACAGGATTCCCAGCAGTTGTTTACAGAACTAAAAGCGCAGCTGGACGATTCATCTAAGAAAAATACACAACTGCAGGGAAATGTTTCGGAGTTACAAAAGATTTCGGATGATTTGAAGAAATATTCTGAGGAGTTAGAGAGTAAAGTTGAGAGACTGACAAACCAGAAACAAACATTAGAAGATGATGTTAAAAATCAAAATCAACTGTACTTGCAGTACATGCTTCGTTCAGAAGAATTGGAAGATTCCCTTAAATCTGCAGTTACTCACAAAGAAGCTGCAGAAAACACGCTAAGAAGTGTACTTGATAAAACAAACAAAGAAAAGTTACAGCTAGAAAAGGAACTTGAAGTCCTGAAATCTCAGGTAAGCTGTTAACATGTTTGCTGTGGGTTCAAATCTAGCCGGGGTTAGAGACTTTTTCTCTTCTCCGTTCCTTTTTAGGACTAATGCCTAGGAGGAGTTACTTGAGGTTTTGAACAGCACTTCAGCTTGCCGCATTTATACAACTTTTTTATTTTACAGTTTTATTCTCAACTTGTTCATAATTATTCATTGAACATGTGAGATGTTGACAAATGTATATATTGTTGATAGTTAGAACTGCTACTTGTTCTCGCTGATATTTATGTATATCCAACGCCAAATCGAGGCTAACGTTATTAGAATGAGCCTGTAATCCTTGAAATCAGTTGCGAAAACGAAGCTGCACTATTTAGGTTATTGGAGTAGAAGGACGTCCTGTGATCTTCTTTAGTCATGCTTGTGCTGTATGAGTTTATTTAAAAACCCTTTAGTCTACCGACGTAATTTAGGTTTGTAACTAAACCAAATATTTTACAAGTGCCGATGTTGAAGTAACATCATGCCCAGGCTAACAACAAATATGGTTCCCATTTTCTAAATGTTCTAATGTGAACCATCCACTTTGACAGGTACTAACTGCCCAAAATTTAGCTAGAAAAGCAGAGAACGAGAGTGCTTCGAAGGCTGATTTTCCGGGAAATGTTACCCAATCCGATGAAGGTATGTTCAACTATATTTGTTTTTTGATTTCAGTTTTGCTGGAAACCAAATGCCGTTGATTGGTTGATGTAGTACCACGACACCAACTCAATCATCGTTCAAAACAGGTCTTTTGATACTACTTCGACTGTAAACAGATGTTTTAAAAAGAGTTAAAACAGCAAATACGAATTGACCTTAGGGATCGTTCAATATTTTTATCAGAGGGGTCGGCAAAAATTGAGGGGGGATCAAGGACACTTTGTGAAACGTGGCATGGTTTTTTTAGGTACGTCAATTTCATAAAAAAAAAAGGGCGTCAAGCTGTTTTTGTTTTCAAATGAGATGGACTGGGGGTATGAAAGTCGAGCGCAGGTCAAGAAAGCGTCCGTTGAGCTTTTTGTTTTATTTTGTCGATGAATCCTTTTAATCCATAATAATTCGGGAATAAAATTTCAATATTTGTTCTGAAACTTGGTACAAAAATGGGTTTTTCAGCCTGAAATTGATTTGGCGTAATTCTGGATATTTTCGTACAATGTTGGCTTGGGAAATGCCCATATTTTAGTCTGAAAACAGGATAAGGCTTTTTGAGCGTGGTTCGCGCGCACACCAGGACAAAAATGTTGAGAGGTATCCCCTCCGGCTCTCAAATGATTCTGAGAGTACATACTCAATGGCTTTGTAAGGGACAAACCGTTTGACTTTTATCGAGGTTTTTTTTTGGGGGGGAGGGGGGATCTTGTCACATACACATATACTACTGGAATGCAAGAATTTAATCTTTCGAAATACAAGGGAACTAAACTCTGCTCATCTCGTAACAGGTAGGATAACTCGTTCT
>JAOBYF010226101.1:0-10130 GCA_025403605.1 Parazoanthus darwini | reverse complement strand
CGTACACATCACGGATCGACTCAGAAATAGACGGTTCGTCAAAACGGTAGAAGCAGAGGTCATGCCGGTTTATTTCCGGTTCTTATCGAAATAATTATATTTTATGAATTCGTTATGTTGGTATTTTTAGAACGAGGAGTCATTGTGTTATTGTTTTGTATTGCTTCCGCTCAAGGTACTACTTTACGTATATCACGGATCGACAAACGGTGAGACGTTCCGTCAACCATCTTAGACGAATCGACTCGATTCAGGTGTATTGGACATGTATGATGATTATGACTATGACTATAACTATGATCGTGACTATGACTAAGATTGTGGCTATGACTGTGACTATGACTTTGGCTCTGGCTCTGACTATGACTATGACTATGGCTATGACTACTTACTTTAGCTATATCTACCACTACAGTGTATCACTATTACTTCACGGTTGTCTAACTCTGTTATCACGCCCTTTTGACTCTGATTACAACACAACTCCACTCCACTCCACTCAGTTCGGTTACCACTACCGTACTTATCACAAACCTTGGAATATTGGAGCCTCTGGATCTTTGTTAATAGCAACGATAAGCTGTTGAAGGACAACGAGAGGATTTTAAAAACACAGACCACATTATAACAATGACTCAATTTTATAAAGTGTAAGCTCTCTGGACAATCCAAGACTAAGAACAGAGGGTTCACAGAGAAACATGAGAAAGTGGTAATTCCACAAGTTTGATCGTGGCTATGACTACATAGCATAATACATATTAAATTACACAACAGCCTTAATACCTTACTGTCCTTCATTCCAGCCAAGTGTTGAATTGCCCCAGAGATACCAACGGCAATATACAGTTCCTGCAATATATAGATGACAGAATGGTTTAACGATCAATAACAAAACTTGTTATATGGCTGACTGATTTCGCGTGCTGTGATTGATCAATTTCAGGTCCGTAAGTAGCCGTACGGATCTCTAGTTCTGGAGCGGCCTCACTTGCTTCAAATAATCAACAAAGCCATATAATAAACATCTTATTAGCCTCGTTTGCTCGGCTATGGTTCCTCCTTTTTTTCCTTCCTTGTTTTCATGGCCCGCGCATGGGCCATACAAGGAAGGAAAAAAACTGGGTCCATAACTTGCCGTACGGACCTCGCACTCGGCTAATAAGAGGTATGTATACCATGCATATGTGTCTGTTAGTACATGTGCCCTGGTGTCTCGACAATAAGATTTGATAAGGTAACAGGAAATCCAGTGCTGAAGCAAATGACGCCGACAGCAATAGAATCAGTAAAGCAACCTTCTGAAGCAGGCCAAACAGACATATGCGGACATGCGCACTTTCACGCATATTTTAACACATGCACACGTCATGCATGGCATTTCGGAAAAATGTCGATCAAGTTCTCAAATTTGCAAAACACAAGAGCAGCTTGTAAGAAGCATAAAACACGTCTTTCTCATTTTGCTTTTTTTCGACTGTGAAAGATCAACAGCGTAATAATCCTGGACCCGGTTGTTCAAAGCCCGATTAGTACTAATCCTGGGTTAATTCTTAATATAATCTAAAGATTTAATCCGTGATTAGCACCAATCGGGGCTTTGAATAACTGCGCCTAGTTTTGTATTCCAAGTTACCGCTGATTACAATGCCCGTGGACTCATTTCTACAGCGTTGAATATACATAGGTATCAGCGAGAACGATTAGAAGTCCGATCCATCAACAATACAAAGCTCATATCTTCATTGATATTTATGAGTATTTAACATCAAGTCGAGGCTAACGCTGTGAAAACGAGTCTGTAGTCATTGTATTCAGCGGCAACTACGAATACGAGACTGGACTGTTGTTTCACCGTAAAACGTCACAGGTCGCTAAGTGATTATGAAAGTGGCTTATATGAAGTATTCTATGATTTCTCCATTAGGACAAGAGGACTAAACCTGTTGTACAGCCATCCCGCAGAACCGAGAACTGAATCTCCAGCAGCAACTCATTTGAACAAAAATATAAGAAATAAAATGATGAACTTCTTGAACTTGGCACCTAACTTTGTGAAATTATCAAATCGGCTTACAATGTGTTGTTTTTGTCCATCTGTCTGTTTCCCTGAGCACCGGAAGTTTTAACATCTCGCACGTGTCCAGTAAAATGATACAACTTACTATAGATTTACGTTGTGTCCTCTAGGCGCGAACGATCGACGGGTCGCACGGTGCTGGCTTTGTCGGTCTGTGTGGGAGAGTCGTTTAAGGGTCGTCAGGAAAATCATTTTCCGGTTTGGATCTTTATTCTCGTGCCCAGACCCAAAAAACCAAAACCACGCGCACTACTCTCGTACCCAGACCCACAAAAACCAGACCGCGCGCGCGGCTAAACGATCGATCAATCCTGGGAAAATAGCGACCGCAAAACGAGAGCAGAACACAAGGTAAAATTGTAGTCTTATCAATTTATTGAACACATGGGAAATGTAGGAGCTCCCTGTGTTGAAGGTTAAAATTTTAGAAAAATGGGGCGTTTCCAGAGCGTATGAGAATGAGTAGTGGTAGCGGTGTGACAGTTTCTTGTATTTGCCATTTTGGGGGCAGCTCAGCGTACTCATTTGGCTTTTAAAAAACATTGGGGGAAAAAAACTGGCATCAGTTAGATAAACCATTCTTTTGAAGAAATCGAACTTTGCGTGTTTCTGGGTGATCATTCGTTCTTATGAGTTTATTCCAAAGCAGCTGCATTTTCTTTGCGTTACTAGTGCATCGGGCCGGCTACAACAACAATAATAACAATCTTTCTCGACCACCCTCTTAAACTGTGTATATAGTAAGACGAAATAATTAATAATTCCAGGTAGCCCAATTTATTCAGCCTGAAACAAAAGACATCGACACGAGGCCCTGGAGAATAAAATATAAAGTTTGTATGCATTATTCCCCAGAGCCTCGTGTTGATGTCTTTGGTTTCAGGCTGAATTTTAGTATATCGAATGTGATTTTTTTTGTGGTCGGTCATCCATGTTCACATGCGCGCACTGCATCATAGGAACGAAGTACTAAGCAAACTATTCGCTGAAATTTGGATTATAAAGTGACTGCGTGACTGAACTAAAAATGGCTATTACATTTATTGTACCGTGGTGACTGCAATTTAGAAGTGCAGCACAACGCTGCCATAACGTCTGAACCGCGTTCAGTAATTATATCGAGATATAAATTATGAACGTGCCGAGGTAAAAATGCTTAAATGTTTATTTTATGAATAAAAACAATTGAACAAAAATGATTGTTTATATAATTTTAGAAACAACGACATTTCAAAATGTTTCGAAATTGCTATATATTATTAAATGTGAACATGATTTCGATCAGTAACAGATCGAAAATTCCTTCGCTAGGACGTGCAGAAGGGTTTTTGTTTAACTAGTCTCGGAAAATGAAAGTAATTTGCAAAACCTTATTAACCCCCATAAAACCACACCACGGAAGCGAATCCATTAGAGCATTTTGAGTGACTGCCAGCGGCATCAAATATTATTATTATTCTTACTTGTCGTTGGCACTGTGCATCAGCTTGTTGATAAACTCGTATGGAGAAACACAGGAAATACTTTAAAACTGACTGCAGGAGATAATACGGCATTACTGTACATGGTACATAGGAGCTTGTTGCAAATGAAAAGCGTAAAGTTGCGGCTTCTCCGCTGATCAGGAACCTGGCCACAAGAAAACGCTGCGAAACCTGGTCGCAAAAGCGCAACTAATTATTGGCTTATTGCAGTATAATCTTTCGTCTACGTGCTTGCCAAAGATAGCTAGATCAAGGTAAGATAATTATTTCACGCCAGAAAAGAAATCAATTTGATACACCGCGTTTTAAAACTCTACTGCACCATTCTATAAAACAAACACAGTAACAGCATTAACACCACCGTTTGTTCGCATTGAGAATTTTGTCAGTTTGCAAGCTTATGCCAAAATGGTAATAATGAAAAATGAATAATACAAAATATATATGTACGATATCTGAGTAACTAGCGTGACAACATAGCAGTCGGCAATACGTGTTATAGTGGCCGAAAAGGAAGATTTTTTTTAAAAAAGTGCAGGTAGAACATTTCTGCTTGGGTGAACAAAGGTTTTACAAACACAGTGCAGCTAGTGCGTAATAATTTGGCGATGGCCTGTGCATGTTTCTTAATGGTTGTCGTTTTGTCTTAAGACGGAAGATACAAGTACTTCGTTTTGTTTTTCGAAGCAGGTGAATCAACAATTTTTTAAAAAGTATTTTATATTTTGGCTGAAATTTCATCAGATGGTTTCTTTTTCTTTCTTTCTTTCTTTCTTCCAATTGCTTTCTTTATTGTAGCCATAGAGTTGCGGATTTGAATTTTTGCAAAGTTCTTTTGAAATTTTTAGTCCGCATTTTCCGAGAGCGGAAGTTGTCTCGATGAAAAGCAAAACAGAAACTGATGAATAGTTTGTATTTATTTTACACACGTCAAATTCCATAAGGTATTAAAGGTAAGAGCGATTTTGCCTGCATTAAGCAGTACCAAAGGTTTCTATACCTGCATGAAGTAAACACTGCGCTTCTCAAACCTGCTGAGTTTCTAGCGCAATAAGCCAACCCTAAATTTTAGAAACTTGAATAACATGTACAGGAAATTCAAAGGTAAGCCCAAGGCCAAATTGTGCGACGTGATGGAAGTAAATACGCTCGCACCGGAACAATCTTGTCATTTCCTTTTTTACTTGAGTTTCGTGTGCTTAAGCTCAAAGTGGTTCGAAACAGTTTTCCCTTTTGTATTGTCACTGAACTTTATGAAAGGCTTACTTGTTTAAAGTAAAATATAATTGCTAATTTTTGACAGCTGATGTTACAGTAACATTTTAGCTTGTCAATTTTTGTACTCCCACAGACATTTTGGTTGCCAAGGCAACTTGACAGGGCCTCAAGTACCTTATTTCTAGCATTCGAGTGAAATTTACCCAAGAATTAGTCGGCGGACCTCGTTTTTATTGCATCAACATTGTTTGCAGACCAAGAAAGCACGTTAAGAGAAATTTTTGAAAGTTTTTATTTCCACCATTAGTATTATGAAATATTTTAGGTTGGCGCAAAAACCTCTTTACATAATTTTTTGAAATTTTCTTTAAAAGTGTTTTTTGATAAGCGAACTTGTTTTTTTTGTTCAAAGTTTTCCCTGCTTTTTACAATTCATTCTAGTTGATTGAGTATACATTTCTTAGTAATATTCAGTTAGCGCTTTGATAAACGAAAAATTTTGATGCAATAAAAATGGAGGTTACCCGACTATTTTTTCTGCAAAATGCAGTCAATTGCCAAATAAAGGGTGTGTTTAAGTCCCGCCAAGTTGCCATGGAAACCAAATTTCCAATGGGAGTACAAGGGTTGACAAACTGAAATATTTTTGCAACACCAGATAACAAAAACTGGCACAAATCCATCACGGTGCACGAGAAAACCTTTCATAAAGTAGTAGACATGTTACGCTGCAATACAATGTTGCGAAAAAATGATCTTTTAACTTGTTCTTCATCTTGCTTTGCAATTTTTGGTTTTACGCGCACACTTTTTACTGCACCTTGCCTCGCAAGAGGGTTGGGTTGTGATGTCCGAGAAAAAAAATGCCTCGTGCAGCAAGGCCTTCAAGGTTTCATTTACTTTTTAAAGTTGTATTTGAATTTACACATTAATTGAGAAACCCGTTGCAAAACAAACTAAAAAATAAATACAACGGGTACACACTGAACCAGGGAATGTTGCTTTGGCGCTCTGTGATTGGCTACTCGAGCTCAGGAATGTCCTGCGCTATTCCGAGCACGCAACATGAACTCAAGTGAGGGCGGCTCAGTACAGATTAATGAAATTTCTGCTCGGGTTTCCCTTCAATTAAAAATCAAAGAAAGTTGGACGGTGTTGTTGGGCAGTTTTACCGTTTCTAGTTTAAAATCGTTAGAAAGACAACTGAATAGCTTATCATTATCATTATCAATATCATTATTATTGTTATTGTTATAATAACTATTATTATTATTGTTATTATTTATTTTGTTTTTTTTTATAAACTAATTTATTTTATTGGTACATAACGAGAAGACTAATTACAAAAGAAGGAGAAATAGGAACAACAAAGAATTAAGAGCTAATTGCAGGTTCTTTGTTGCGAACGTTTGTATTTTGTTGCTGCATAACTGCTTTTGTGTTTGCAGCCATAATAATGAATACATCGCGGTCACACAAGAGCTGCTGCAACCGCCATTGCTGTCACAGTGCTATGAATGTTCTGCTGTCACCACGCAGATAATTACATCGCTGTCACACCACTGCCAGTCACCACGGTGACTTTTGAGTGTGGAACTCATTGTTGCTGCGCAACCACTGAGTGATTTCGACGGTGTAAACGGGTCCACACACTTACATTTTCATGGTCAGAGGGGATATTTGATATATTGTCACCAATTAAGTATGTCGCAAAATAAACAAGGAAAATGGAGCAGCGTTGTTGCTTGTTTCAGCGCATTCTGCAAAGTTGCTTCTGCCGTAAAACCCGGGTAGCCAGATCGAAAAACAAGACGAGGCACGAAATTCAAATCGTTTTCGCCAAAAACGAAAAAAAAGTTTGCCATGACTCACAATCGAATTCCAAGATACCAATGTGGAGGCAAGAGGAGACGGAACGCAATTTTACAATCGTATTATATTAAGAGGCAAATGTGTTTGTCGGAGGGTTGCAAAGCAACAGGCCGCTGCAATTGCCGGCTCTCAGTCATTTATTTCTCACCTTGTATGAGCTTGTTTCACTTGTGAGTCGACTTGTATAGCAAGTCTAGAGAGGAACCATATTGCAAGGCAGCATTTGTTTGGGAAATTCAGCCTGAACCGTTTATAAATTGCTATTACAGTATTAGTGTTATGGCATAAGAACATGTTCAGTTTTATCAGTGTCGTCCGGAGGCCTGAGCAGATCTGAGCATGAGATTCTCCTTAGTTCAGTGTGCTTGACAGAACAAGCACAAATTTGCTGATAAAGCATGTAAATACGTATAATATGTTTTCCTCTTAGAAAGAACAGAAGAATGCATATTTTAGTAACACTTAACTTCAGCTCATTCCCTTTATGGCAAATTAAATTGCCTCTATCTAGCCGTAAAATTGGATAGTCTGCATAAAACATTTTTATATAATTAAAGTTAATCATACCTGTTGTTTTCTCAGTTATATCTGTTACACAACAACCCAATTGTTTCATTTAGAACATGTACAGAATTTGTTTCTTTACGAGAAAAAAAACATGTTTCCACAGTTAATTCAGATACTAAGAGTTGTTTACTATACAAAAAGAATGCAATATTAAGACAAGATATATTCGGTACCTCATGGGCTTGGAGTTTACAACACTGCATTTTCCTGTGTGTCACTAGCGTAGAACAAGCAGCCTAAGTTTTATATGGAAATGACACTCCCTTGTAAAGAAACTATATTGAGCCTAGACAAGAGAGGGCCCGATATCGATTGATTAAGGAAATAATATTCCAACTCACAGAAAGGAGATGCGATAATCCCCACCATTACTGGCTCTTTTCGTCTATCTAAACTAGTCTTTTCATCGAAACTGTGTGCTGGTATGAATATCAAAGGCTGAGAGATCTAATAGAGTACTAGATTAACCGAATATTTGCAAGCATCAACACTATGAGATTCCATTTGCCATCTTTATGTTTATGTTTTGTAGAGAGATGTGAGCTTCATAAAGCTAATAGCATGGATGAAGGGTTGCTAATGTCAAGATGCATGAACGAGAAGTAGAATCATTGAGTGAATACAGGATTCATCGGGACTGAAAAGTTGAACGATGAGTTGTATTGAAGCAGAGACATTTTGCCCGTTGTCACTCGTTGCTTTGGTAAGTTGTTGCTCATTTGAATTGCTTCCTTTTCGCTGCCTTTACCGGTAATATCAATTACTCTATACTATTGCCCTACTCTATTACTTCTTGCTTTAAAAATAGTTAAGACTTTTCATTTCAAGAAAATGTTCGTGGTGTAGCTACACAGAGATGCTTTATTTTCATTTTTTTTGTGATACCTTGGTTCACGTCTGCAGAAGGTTGTATGATAGCAAAGAAAGAGTTTAATTAATATTTAGAACGTAGCTTTTTCTGTCAAAGGGCAGAAAAGGACAACGCCTTTTCATAATCTGTTAATGCAGAACAAAAAACCGTTTTGTATTTAATATATTGAATAAATGTCGCGCTCAAATGTTAAAAATAACACGACTTCAATATCTTGTAAAACAGTTGGCAAAACTTATTCAGTTCTACTTCCCTTGTTCAGTGCCGTGAGTCAAATTCAGTCTATCACCTAAATTTATAACACAATAGACGTGCAAAAGAAAAAATGAAAAATCATTTGCGATCAAGTCAACTATAACAAACTTAAAATATATCCCCTCGACAAACCAATTAAGCTAGGTGAAAATCGTCTGAAAGTTCAGTTATTTTACTAAGACTGTTCCTTTTATTGTAAAATTTCCAGTAAAAATTTTATAACGGTGGTAAATTTTATTCTTCCTTCGATCCTTAAAACCCTTTTGTGCTAAACGCTGTTGAATAAACCGGCAATGTTTCTTCTTGTGTATCGAATTGCCATCCTCCTCGTGGTTATTAGTCAAAATGACATTTAGTGTAAGCCGGTATGCTTTATTTCGGCGAGCACATGTTATGGCGGTCAAAAAGCCTCACGCCAAAATAGAGCTATAAATAAAAATTGACTTCAGCAAGCCTAGCAAAAGCGGAGGGAAATCAGCAGTTCCATGGTGTTTCAGTGTGACTCGATAAACTGGTTGGACCTTAAGAGCATCTAACAGAGTCTTCTGTCTATAATAAAAAAAACTTCTAAGTGCGATATAAAATACCCCCACAATGCCTTTGGTGCTTGGCATGTGTTACATGCGCATAACAGCTGTAAGTTGATGCGCAAATTACTTGTAGTATTTTGCGGTTTTTGCCAATTAGACCATCTAAGATTAAGCTACGATTGAAGGGGGGAAAAGAAACAAAAAATAATGGTTTGTCAAAATCGATCTGCACTCTTTGAGGTTGAATTCTATGCAAACACTGAAAACATTGTGAGCACTGTAATTTTTTAAAGCATTGTTTTCTTTAACGGATAATATTGTTACTGAAAAGTAAGACGATCTCATACTGTACGTGCTGTAAGCCTTTGTTATTGTAGCTGAGAACATTGAAGAAAAAGGAAAAGTATAATTCCGAGTTTTATTGCCTTTTTGTGAAGGTTGCGTTGGTCGCGTGATTTGGGAAACGAAATATTATAATACAGTTTGAGGATAGCTAAATTTTCTTATAAAAAGGCTGCGTGTAATTTTTTGAGACGTGATAGCGAAGCGGAACTTCAGTTTCAATATCTTGACAATACGTATAATACCATTACCAGTTCTTTTAAAACACTCTTAATAGTTCTGACCAGTCGTGTAGCATGTATATCTGTCACGACAGAAAAGCAGTCACACGTGGCAGTTGAAAGCATGCGTTGCCACCTTATCAAGCAAAACATGATGATCACCATCATAAAAATTTGCATGTTCTTTTTGGCATGAATTCTCGTACCGTACACATTTTCTTCCCGCAATCCCGGTATTCGACAAGAGATAATCATATGCAAGTATTTTGTCAATCCACTCTATACAAGTGACACGAATGTTCTTTTTGCCACGCGGAAACCGATTAACCTCGTAGGTCAAATTATACCTTCAAGTGCCGCATAAATACATTGATGACCACCATCTGAACATATAAAAGTATGTTTGCATTAAAACAAAAACAATGTATGGAAACAAACCTGTGGTTGGGTATTTTTTTGTTGCTCCTTTTATGAATTTTGATTTAAATGTTTTATTTAATTTTCTTAGTTGGTACAATATGATTCTGTTTAAATTATGCATGATAAATAATCATTTAATGACATAGGAGCAACTGCAGTCTGAATACCACGCACCAAAAAAAGACCATTTGTTGATCATTGCTACTGCTACGCGGTGGAATTTTCTGTCTTAAAGTAGAATGAAGCAGTTTTATAAAGAGGCTATGCAGC
>JAOBYF010225990.1:0-10130 GCA_025403605.1 Parazoanthus darwini | reverse complement strand
TATACTGCAGGTGAGTTTGAGTCAGGCAAATGTTCCCGTGTAATTTCGACGGGTCAATTCAGTTTTCTTTGCAATGACCCACCCATCCCTCCCTCAAACCTAAAATTAAACCTAACCCCAACCTTGACTCCAACCTTAACTGTGGGAGGGGTAGGTGGGTACAGTATCCAACACTGATGTGTTTCCACCTCAAAACTACCAAATGACCACCCAAACCATCCCAGAAGGCATTGCTCTAACGTGTGTTTTGCACAGTCTGTCATCGACAGCCTTGCGAAATATACTGTATAATTCACATACGTGTTACTTTAGAACGATTTGCGAATGAAATGAAGTAGTAGAACGCTTTACCAGTGAATGAACAGTACATCCTCATTGCACTAGTGAGGATACAGATGTCCGAAGATCGTCCCAAAATTTTTAAAAATCGTCAAAAGCTTCTTCATTATTTTTCGACGATTTTCCGAAAGTTTCTGAACATTGCTTTTTTGACGATTTTGAAAATTGTTTAAAATCGTCAAAATTTCCAAAGGTACCCGTCTATATAGTACAAGTTAAACGCTTGCTCGTAGAATATCGTTTTTTCCCATTAGAAAGTAAAACTCGTATCTTTTCACGGGAGTGAAATATCTTCATTTATCACACAGGAAACTGCAGTGAACTGGTGAACAAGTCGTCGTGTCATTTGGCCTATAATACTTCCGGTTGCGTTTGGGAAGAAACAACAAACAGGACCATTAACAAGGTACAGCGTTACTCTTTTTTACATTTTTAATCCATCCATCCATCCGTCCGTCCGTACACCCACCCACCATCCATCCATCCATTCATCCATCCATCCATTCATCCATCCATCCATCCGTGTGCGCACTGAGGGCCTCTCGTTTATCAGTTAATTACTATCAAGTGTTACCTTTGTCAAATAAAGTTGCTTTACTTTTCAAATGATAGAGGCAAGGCATTAGCACTTACCGTACGCCATTAAAGACGTTATGGTCGAAGAACCTTTTTGTATTATAAGGGAATTTTACATGAGCTTTTAAACTTTCCTGGTCAGACGTCTGAAATTGGTTCGTTTTTTTCATATCAAAAGTAGAAAAGGGATGTAGTTCGTTTCCGTAGAATACTACTATCACGTCAGGAATCATTAAACTGACAAAAAACAATTTAAATCAAAGTTAACTCGGTAATATACTCAATCAGTGTCGTGCGAATGTTCCGTTTCAGACACCACTGCAGTGTAGCAGTGAGACGCCATGTCTCAAAGGTAAGATTGTAGGTTTTCACTATTGCTTTATGCTTTTCAGTATAACAAAGTACTTTGAGTGCTACCTTTAACACTAAGACATACCTGCTGCTACTGCTATTACTATTATTTTATTATTATTATTACTATTATTATTTTTATTATTTTTTAATAGTAGTTTTATGGAATCCGATTTTAATTGAATTAGTTTTACGAACCCAAATTTTATAAACTCAAATTTTTATGGAATGATTTTTTTTTGTTACAAGAAAATAATTTTTATTCTTAAATTTTCTTTAAACTAATGATTGATTGTAATTTCTTACCATCTTTTTTATCCATGTATTGTATTTTTACTAT
Organism: Parazoanthus darwini; assembly: GCA_025403605.1. Classification (NCBI taxonomy): domain Eukaryota; kingdom Metazoa; phylum Cnidaria; class Anthozoa; order Zoantharia; family Parazoanthidae; genus Parazoanthus; species Parazoanthus darwini. Next base: position 8,524 of record JAOBYF010225990.1, on the reverse strand, counting down.
GATTGTCAATAAAGTTGTTAAAAAATGTTATTATTTTTTGTTGTTGTTATTATTATTATTGTTATTATAATATTATTATTATTATTTTTGTTGTTATTATTGTTATTACAAATTTTCGTTTGAATTGTGAACATCAGAAAAGAGATGTAGTCTGTCCAGGTGCAACTACACTCAATGCGATGCTTGCCTAATGGACCGTGACTGCATGTGGTGCGAGTCACAACAGAGGTGTCACAGGATTTCCGCTTACGTTGTCACGTTTCCTTACGGGCAGTGTCACGCGTGGACTGATGACAAACTAGGATGCTTTGGTAAGTATCTTGGGTTATGGGTACAGTACGATACACACTTACCCACATTTGATCTTATTTTATTTAATTAGAACTGTATTATGGGTATTAAGTGTTGTTGTTATTTTTATTAGTATTACTGTTTATGTTGTTACTATTATTAGTATAATTATTATAATTTTATTTTTTAATTATTATTATTATTTTTTTACACAACAAACGCTGAATTAGTTGTTGCAACAACCTCAATAAGATCAAGCCCGAAAAAGCAATAACTTAAGCGGTAACAACAACTAACAGCACCCGAAACAACAGTAGCGACATTAACAATAACATTAACTTGAACGCAAAAACATGCATAAGGAATGTTCTTTTTCTGTTTGTCATGACATGATTGCTTGCTAGGTACCAAATGTGCTTCAAGATTACATGACATGGCTGTGTTCAGTTTGTGTTAACTTAAGTTACTTGCTAAGTACCAAACGTGCTACATGAACATGTGACATGACTGTGTTGTGGTTGTGGTAACTTAAGTTACTTGCTAAGTACCAAATGTGCTACATTGTACACGTGACATGACTGTGTTATGTTTGCGTTTTCTTTAATGGCATGCTAAGTACCAAATGTGCTCACATGAGTATGTTACATGACTTTGTTCCATTTGTGTTGACATTAAACGCTTGCTAGGTACCAGATGTGCTCACACGAATATGTGACATGACTGTGATCCGTTTGTGTTGACATTAAACCCCTTGCTAGGTACAAGATGTGCTCACACGAATATGTGATATGACTGTGTTCCATTTGTGTTGACATTAAACGCTTGCTAGGTATAAGATGTGCTCACACGAATATGTGACATGACTGTGTTCCATTTGTGTTGGTATTTAACGCTTGTTAGGTACCAGGTGTGCTCACACGAATATTTGACATGACTGTGTTCCATTTGTGTTGGTATTTAACGCTTGTTAGGTACCAGGTGTGCTCACACGAATATGTGACATGACTGTGTTCCATTTGTGTTGACATTAAACGCTTGCTAGGTACAAGATGTGCTCACACGAATATGTGACATGAATGTGTTCCATTTGTGTTGACATTAAACGCTTGCTAGGTACCAGATGTGCTCATATGAACACTTGTAATGACTGTCACACACTCCCGGGCTGTGGATGGTGCGACGACAGTTCTGGCACAGGGCTGGGTCGGTGTATGGAGGGAGGGGACGATGGAGCAAGAGCCCGCACTATAAACTCCAGTGATGTCAAATGTCCTAGGGAAAGATGGAACTTTGTGGAATGTCCACGTAAGTAGTCAGAGATGTATTGATGAGTGATCTAAGTACGTTATGGTTGTTTTTCACAATTTTCTTCAAAATTTTTGAAGCGAAATCAACCGCAGAAACAATCGCAGGATCTTGTGTCCATGGAAACGAACTGAACCATGACACAAGCACAAAATCACTAGTTACCAGACTTTGCCTCCACCGTCTTGTCTGCACATATAGTTTAAATGCCAAAGGGACCTGGAACGAGTGTTTTGATTGGTTAACCAAAGCATTTGTCGCAACTTTGCCTGCGCTTGTTTCAAGTTCCATTTTTTTAGAAGAAAATAATGAAGTAAGTGCAAGAGCTAGCACAAGAAAAGAAAACCTTGCGTTGGCGCTTGCTTTAGTCAGTTCTTGCGTCAAGACCGTTTAAACGGTGAAACGAAAGCTCTTGCTCTCGCACTTGCGAGGGTATTGAAACCAAGCTTGAATAAATCTTTGTTTGAACAATTTAGCTCTTTCAGTTTTACAACAAAACTTTTGTCAGTAGAAGCCATGAACTAGCAGAAGTTACATCGTTACACTAATGTGATCAACTTTGAAGTCACTCTAGACGATCAAAATCGAACAGATACGAAAACAATTAATAAACTTAACCTAAACTTAACCCTAACTCTAATCCTAACCCCAATCATATCCCCAACCTTCATCCTAAACCGAATCGTAACCGTAATGTTAACCACTCATTGAGTTAGGAAATCGTTGTGACTCATTTGACTTCTAAACGTTGAACGATCCACTTTTCAACATCACTGTGACAAATACTGGTGACCAGTAATATGCATACTAACGATTGATTGTTTGTAAAGCTTGCAGATGTAATGGCCACAGTCTGTGTACAAACGTGTCTGTCTGTGAGGACTGTCAACACCAAACGAGAGGTGAGTGGTCAGTGCGGGATTAGACAGGCTCTCTCGTTGCGGAAAACTGAGACAGAACTGAACATGTTGATCATTGGAAGAGAACACAGAGATCCGCAGTTTTTTGGTCTCGTATTCACCAGTCATGACACTTGCTGTGAAAGTCCAAGTAGTTTTTGCTTAAAAGAAAAAACCCGTTATGTATGTGCGGTGTTAAAGCTCCTTGAGACGTTCAGGTAATACACTACTTTCATAATTTGCTCTAGTGACCATAAACAATAACTTCAAGTCGAGGTTAAGTTCCAAGTTCTCATACATTTGCTGTATTTTGGCCCTACTGGCCTCGACTCGAAGTTTTTGTTCATGGCCACCGGGGCGTATAATGAAGGTGATCTATTGATCTGTTTCACTTTAATAATGTACATAAAGTGAATTGAGTCGTTAATTGTTACCCTGCAATAGCGACATTCGTTTATGGTCACGGTCATGGTCACGTTATTGTCATGGTTTTGTTTATGGTCATGGTTATGGTCGTGGTTGTGGTCATCGTCACGTCATGGTCACGGTTATAGTCATGGTGACGGTCACGTTATGGTCATGGTTTTTTTGTTGGTCATGGTTATGTTTGTGGTCATGGTCGTGGTTGTGGTCACGGTCACCGTCACGCATGGTCACGGTCATAGTCCTGGTGACGGTCACATCATGGTCATCGCCACGGTCATAGTTATGTTTATGGTAATAGTCATTGTCATGGTCATTGTCATGGTCACGGTCACGGTCACGGTCATGGTTATAGTCATGGTGACGGTCCGTCATGGTCATGGTTAGGTTTATGGCCATTGTCACGGTCATGGTCATGGTCATGGTCATGGTGACAGTCACGTCATGGCAATGATCATAGTCACGGTGACGGTCACGTCATGGTCGGGGTCGTGGTCACGGTCATGTTCATGGTCACGGTCACGTCTTGGCCATAGAGACAGTCACCGTCACAGTCACGCTCAGTGACCATCAGATCACGATCACGGTCATTGCTTTGATTTTTTTCCGTAAATGTAAATTTTTCTTGATTTAAAGCGGCGTATTCCTCCCTCCCGTCCACCACCACCACCAAAGACCCCAGTTGTTTTGAATGAACTTAGTTTTTCTATCACTCAGGTCCCCACTGCGAATACTGTGTCAACGGATATTACGGCGATGCTAGGAATGGTGGGAGGTGTGAACGTGAGTAGATCCATTTGATACTCTCTTTCTCCACAATGATGCATTTACCCTACGAAACGCTTGCGCCTGACACACGAAATGAAGGTTCATTTTATCGAAAGCCGGTGTCAACAAACTGGAATTTAGCGAGAACGGGTTGTTTTCATGTTGCTGACGTCATGTTTATCAGCAAGCCTTTCGTTTTCAAATACCTCTGAGACTTTAAGCAAATAACCTTTATGCCGAACACGCCCATTTAAGAACTGACAGACTTAATAATAGCAGTTGAAATCGTCCACTACTTCAGTCCCTGCTATAGCAGCAGGTTTCAACTTTGGTTTGTATGTAACTCTGAAGTACGGAGAGCTCGGTTAAGTGGGTCATTGGGACTTTAAAGCCCATATAGTCCAACACTTCTGAGATAATCACAACCCAAGATGGAAATTAACCCATAATCTTTCAAAATTATCATAACCCCTAACAAGAATGTTATCATAATTTCATAACCCTAAATAGAAATGTATTTTTAGTCTTGTGAGATATTCACAGTCCCTAATGAAAAAAAAGGTAAGCTTGTAAGATATTCATAACCCTTTATGGTTATTAGTGTATTCGTAATCTTGCGAGAAAACCATAACCACTAAACATAAAGGCAATAAATAATAATAGTAATAATAATAATAACAATAATAATAATAAACCACTAATATAATTGGAAATCGTAACCTTGTGAGATCATTCAAACATAATATAATCATGGTCTTGCCAGCTAATCATAAGTTCAAAATTCTAGTTTTTTATTGGAGCCTTGTTCTAGAAAATGCCGTTGCGTATTCTTTAGGTATTGCTTTGGTTATCATTTGTTTTTTAACCGTTGAATAATAGTTTATAGTTAATAGAGAGAACTGGTTATGAAACTCGGCCAGTTTCTTTGTTATATGTTTTTGTTCTCTCTCTTTTTTGTTCGTTGGCCTTGACCATGCACATAACACAAAGGTTATTAAAGCATATGAACAACTTACCAGTAGAAACATTTGGGCTCACACATTGAACAAAGCAATGTTCACGGTCGCGGTTCGTTCAACATGAAACAAAGCAGCTTTTGTTGAGCTTCCCAACCATTTAGTTCTATCAACTATGATAAGTACTACTGTTTACTGCATATCAATTTATGCAGTAACTTTTTTGAAATTTTTAACGTTCTTACACTTACACCATTTTATACTTTATGTATATATATTTAATACTTGAACCGAAAGGAACTTTTTGTACACTAATATTTAGTGGTACATTGTAAACTAAAATGATAATGATGGCAGTGATAATAATTGTATTGTGATGAACCTACACTCTACATTATGCAACATCAATGCTAATAGCAATGATTTATGAGTGCTCCTTGAATCCCCAGAGTTCCTTTCGGGTCTAGTCTCGACTATTTACTATGGCAACCTTTTTGAAATAGCTGTATAATCATGTCAGGGTATTTAGACACAGCAATGTGTCACTATTGCACGGAGAACTGTGTTTGTATGAAGGAAAGTAAGTAGTACTGATTATGTTTGACTCACTCACACGATGTTGCAATAACTGTAATGCAGGCATGAATCACCTCCGAAACCAGTAACACACGATATAGTATCAACTTTGATTGTTTCCCTCACAGGGTGTCAGTGTAATGAACATGCAGTCACGTGTCATCATAGCACAGGCAAATGTGACTGTGTGGAAGTAGGTGTCTTTGGTGACAAATGTGACAAGTGAGTGGCGCGTCTGTTTTACCTCTTACCTTAGCAACTCTCATTTTAACCACTCGCTTTTTCTGAGCTGTAATCTTGGCAGTCTTGTTAAAGCCCTTTTTTATAAAGTGGTGGCTTTCTGGAATTGCCTGGAAAGAGGGTAGCTTTCTAGCGTTGCCTAGTAGGGGCAGTTTTCTAGCATTGCCTGAAAAGAGGTTGGCTCTCGAGCTTTTCCTGGTAAGGCGGTGTTCATCTAGCGTTGCCTGGTAAAAGTGTTTGATTTCTAATGTTGCCTGGAAAGACGGTGGCGTTCTAGCGTTGCTTGGAAAGCGGTTGGCTTTCTAGCATTGCCTAGTAAGGGGTTGGCTTTCTAGCGTTGCCTGGTAAGGGGTTGGCTTTATAGCGTTGCCTGGTCGGGGTTGGCTTTCTAGCGTTGCCTAGTAAGGAGTTGGCTTTATAGTGTTGCCTAGTAAGGAGCTAGCTTTATAGCGTTGCCTGGCAAGGGGTTGGCTTTCTAGCATTGCCTAGTGAGGAGCTGGCTTTCTAGCGTTGCCTGGTGAGGAGTTGGCTTTATAGCGTTGCCTAGTGAGGAGCTGGTTTTCTAACGTTGCCTAGTGAGGAGTTGGCTTTATAGCGTTGCCTGGCAAGGGGTTGCCTTTCTAGCGTTGCCTGATGAGTGGTTGGCTTTCGAGCGTTGGCTGCGGGTAGGATTGGCTTTAAAGCGTTTCCTGGTAAGAGAGTTGCCTAGTGAGAAGTTGGCCTTATAGCGTTGCCTGGTAACGAGTTGGCTTTCTAGCATTGCCTACTTAGGAGTTGCCTGGTAAGGGGTTGGCTTTCTAGCGTTGCCTGGTAGGAGTTGGATTTAAAGTGTTGCCTGGTGAGGGTTTGGCTTTCTAGCGTTGCGAAGTAAGGGGTTGGCTTAGTAAGGAGTTGGCTTTATAGCGTTGCCTGGTGAGAAGTTGGCTTTCTAGCATTGCCTAGTAAGGAGTTGGCTTTATAGCGTTGCCTAGTGAGGAGCTGGCTTTCTAGCGTTGCCTAGTAAGGAGTTGGCTTTATAGCGTTGCCTGGTGAGGGGTTGGCTTTCTAGCGTTGGCTAGTGAGGAGCTGGCTTTCTAGCGTTGCCTAGTGAGGAGTTGGCTTTCTAGCGTTGCCTGGTGAGGGGTTGGCTTTCTAGCGTTGCCAAGTAAGGGGTTGGCTTTCTGGCGTTGTCTGGTAGGAGTTGAATTTAAAGTGTTGCCTGGTGAGGGTTTAGCTTTCTAGCGTTGCGAAGTAAGGAGTTGGCTTTCTAGCGTTGCCTAGAAGGGGTTGGCTTTATAGCGTTGCCTGGTGATGGTTTGGCTTTCTAGCGTTGCCAAGTAAGGGGTTGGCTTTCTAGCGTTGCCTAGTAAGGAGTTGGCTTTATAGCGTTGCCTGGCAAGGGGTTGGTTTTTTAGCGTTGCCTGGTGAGGGGTTGGCGTTCTAGCGTTGCCTGGTAAGGGGTTGGCTTTCTAGCATTGTCTAGTAAGGGGTTGGCTCTCTATCTTTCCGTGGTACGGGGTCGGCTTTCTTGCGTTGCCTGGAAAGGAGACGGTGCCGCTTTGTCTTTCCAGTCTTGCCAGGTAAGGGAATGTCTTGTTGAATCAGCCAAATCGACACGTTTAACTGACATTTTTGTTTTTCTTGGTACTGTTTAGAATCTTTGAGATGAAAACATTATTAAAGTTATAAGCACTCGAAATAATGCATCTTTAGATCAAATTAAACCCCAGAACGTAAGTCGAATGGCTGCTAGGACTAGATATCCTTTTCGTAAAATGTATTTGATGTATCCTTACTTACACCAATCCACAGGTGCGCCACATTTTACATTGCAAAACGACCATCCTATCTACCAATTCAAGGAAACGCCACCAACGGAGGTCGTTGTTACAGTTGAGTATCCCATTTATTTCTCTAACGTTCCGAACACTGCCACGCCAATGCATGCATTACTATCCTGAGTGCAGACTGGGAACATATTACCAGTTAGTTGTAACATAATCGAGCGAACACCTGTTACGCGGTCCAGTTTTGTAAACAAAATGGCTATAATTCGCTTCCGGTTCCAATTTAGTTTATCTTCGGTAAGAAATTAGAAGAGGGAGGGAGTGAGGTGGTTATTATGGCCCTGAGAAAAAGTCAACACATTTCCATTGTAAAAACCTGGCAGGTCTGGTCTCCATGCGTAACGTTGAATACCATCAAACACACAACACAGAAAACTAATCAAATTTACGGACTTACAATAGACCGTGACAGATTTATACTAACGTTGGCAACTATATAGATATGGAACCCTAAACGTCAGGCAGATTTAGCAAGTTTTAACTGAAGCTATTTCGTCTTGAAATTGCAGTTGAAGTTTTTCCTTGTGACGACTGCACAGCAAGCACGTTCAATGTGACCGGAAAGTCAGTCATCTGTCTTCAGACTACACCGTATGAGGTGTGTGATTGGTTTAAAGTTTATTAGCTGCTGGTTTGTCTTCAGAATGCACCATATCTGGTGTGTGATTGGTTCTCACTTTTTTGTGGAGAGGAATTCAATCTTCTGTCTTCAAAATACGTCAGTGCAAAACAGTAAATATTTCGGGAACTGGTCCAGGGGATGGGATGTTGATTCATGATTTCACACCTGCACTACAAAGTCGGACGCCGCGGATCTCCTTCCTTCCTTAAGACACTTCTTGTATTACAATCACTTTTAAGTTTTCTTTTTTCATTCGCATTGCATTAATTCTGGCACTTGTCCTCAAGCTATTCCCATCTTCAGCTTTGCTGACCCTCCTCAATTTTAAAGCAAACCGACAGAAAATTTACTATCAACTGTTGTTTAATGTTTGCAACCGTGATTCTCTTTGTACTGTGTGTAAATCGTGTTCCTATCATTTAGTGTTTTTTTTGTAAATAATGCTGTTCTTTATCAATTACTTTTTGTGTGTGTGTGTGTTTGTTTATTTGTTGTTATTGTTTTTGTAATTTTCTTTTGGTTTATAAGTTCAAATTAAAGCTATTTACTCTCAAACATTAACTAGGTCCGACTGAATACTGTTTGTCTTGAACATTGACAAACCTTTGAAATCCCCGG
>JAOBYF010225879.1:0-10131 GCA_025403605.1 Parazoanthus darwini | reverse complement strand
TTAAAAAGAAACCCTGCTATTCTGAAAGCATTTTGGTCACTTGTATATTTTCATCTGCTCTGTAAAAAAAACAATGAAAATATTTTGTTAATATCAGTTTCTTCTCGGATACTGTCGTTTGTGTGTGAAAACGATCTATATGTACGTGCTATATTTTCAAGTTCTATTTACGCATCGCAAAAAGCTGTTTTATCTGCGCCCGAGCACTTCAGTAGTTACAGCAGTGGAATGAAAGGTCACAGCTATTGCTTCATAACTAAAATTTGTTGCAAATTGCTACATGGTTGCTTCAATGGTTAATATTTTTAAGTATTAACCTGGAAGTCCAGGAAAATTCCTGGAACTTTAAGTGGCCGTTTGTGTACGAACCCCGAATTACATTGTGAATCATTTTTTGAAACCTCTAATATATTCCGTGTGATTTGTCTAGATGGTGAACATTTGGGATCTAGTGGTACCAGAATATACTCAAGGCCACACCTAGCAGAAACGGCTGCTGTAGAACGTAATAAACAAAATGAAAGGCTGGATAATAAGCCCGACCTGGGTAGTCTAGCCGTGTGCAGTAATGACACGGACGCCTCAAGTAAATACTGTCCAAGCATCACCAATAGTACATGTTCCACACTCACCGCTAGTTGTTCTCACCATGGGCCGAAGGAAGCTGCGACATGCACTTCGGAAGTCGAGTTTGCCAGTCCTCTCATCAAATTCATCAAAGAAGAATTTGACGTTGCCAGTTTAGTTCGAGCAAAGCTTTTGGACCGCAAAGAGAAAAGCCGAAGCGAGCTGTGTGAAATACAGCAGCACTTTCGCGAACAGGAACAAAAGGAACATGAAGAAAGCAGTCGTCTTGAGGAAATGCAAGCTGAGTTGAATAATTTAAAAGCCTCGATACAGACTCACTCAGAGCGCAAGAGGGCGCTTGTTGAAGAACTTAAGATGGTTGAGGACGCGACCGTTGCCATGGAGATGCGGAGGGCTGAGCTTGAACGCCTTGTTGCGAATCACACACATAAAAAGCAGAGCTTGCACAAAGACAGAGAAGACCTGAACAAACAATGTGATGTTATCAAGAGGAAGGTTGAGGAGTATGAGAACGCGTTGATGGAGATTTCTTCAACTGAGGAAAATAATCACAAAAAGCCAAAACGAGAGCCACTTGGTGACTGATACGTCAGCAGTCTGTTTTACCTTTGCTAAGAATTGTAAGAAAGGAGAGAAGCCTAGGGGGCCTATAACAGGAGGAGGAGGAAAGCGGTTGTGAAAAGAGCGAAGGAAGGCCAAAGAGAAAGTGGCGCAAAGCTGACGGCAAAAGGTGTAACACTGCATCTTGTTAATTATAAATGGGACTTTCAACCCGCTTTAATTTCCCCACTGTAAGGGAGTCGTGTTATATGTTTGTTGGCCAATCGAATTAGCCCAAATGTTTCAAGTGTTATAAGTTACAAATGTAAGTTATTTTTGCCCATAACGTAACGAGTGGCTACCAGGGTTCCCGCGGATCCTGAAAACGTCTTTAAAAGTATCAGTATTTTAAATTTAAATGGCCTTGAAAAGGTTTTAAAATGGCAAAGTTATTTATTCAGGGCCCTAAAGTGACCAAAGGTTCCTCTTTAAGACAAGTGTATTTCTTCTACAGGTCAGATATTGAAGTTTCGCGTGGCTATTTTTCACGCAGCTGCTGTGTTTTGCGGTTTTATATGAAATATTTTTGGGAAAAGTAAGTGTAAAATTTTCAAAAGATCTTAAATTTCCCGAATTGCCAGCTGCGGGAACCTCGGGTTACCCAACTTTCCCGATCCAGAGTCTCGTGTTTAAAACGCTCGGCTATAAAATTCTAATACAACACTTCAAAAATTACAGAGTGTAAAAGAGCGAAATAAACTTTTACATTATTCCTTTACTAGAAGGGGACTATTAAAGAAATAACTGAGAATATAATACATATGAAATACACAGTAAGATAATACAGTTAATGCTAACAAATTGTAGGGGAAATACAGTTATTACAGTCATTCAGATAGTTTTGCTTCTTTTTGACACTAGCACAAAGTTAAGAGTCTGGCTAGGTTAGAGTCAACGCTGGAGTTATGTTTAGGTTTAGGGGAGGGCGTGTGGGTGGGTCGTTGCCCAGAAACCTACATTGACCGTCGATTCCTTATGTGAGACATTGTGTAGGAAAATGAACTGTGCATTTGAAAATTGTTAAATGAAGGTTGCATAACATAAATCGTCCGGAAAAAATTACCTAAATATCTGAAGAAGGGTAAACCTGAATTATCTTTGGAAACCCAGGCACCAGAAAACCAGAAACCTTCGCACCGTAGAAAATCTAGGGCCGAGACAAAAGTGAGGAGGGGTCAGCTTAAACTGGAGCTTCCTCCCTAAACTGATGTAATTAGGCAGTTTAATCTTAAAGTGTAGTAGTGTAGGCCTTAGAAGGGCTGTTGTTGGTTGTGACAGACACTTCGACAACTTGTGTGGAAGTCATCGTGATCGTCAGTCACAACCAACAACAGTCCTCAGGAATACATTCGTCTAGACGATCAACCAGTTACAAACATTTGCTCACCAGCATAATCGCTGTACATCGGACGTTAGTCGAATGTCAGACGTTAAACATTAGGAAATCCTATGCAACAAAGTCAAAAGTTTAACATTAGGAAATCTTATGTAACAACGTCAGATGTTAAACATTAGGCAATACTATGGAACAACGTCGAACGTGGAACAACGTCGAACGTGGAACAACGTCAGACGTAAGAGAGAACGTCCGACGTAAGGTTTCATGCAACATATCCCAGGGCTCAGATTTTTTCACTGTTTGGCCTGATGTATTAGAGGAAGGTTGTAAAAAGAATACGTAGATAATTATTGAAATTTGTTTTGCCTGTTTTTTGTAGCTGAAACAGGATTTGGGAAGCTGCACTTCCCTGTTGATGGTTTATACGGACTCCTTCAACCTCGTGGGAACTTTACACTTGATTCAATCCAATTTTCACACTTGAGGCCTGTATATACTGTACAAAGAGTTACTGGCACAGCCCAGCTTTGAAATAAATTTCCAAACTTCAAAGCCAACCAACGAATCGGTGCACTTTCATTCATGAACTTACGACCAGCCTTTTCTTTCAGTTCTGAAGGCCTAGTTCACTGCCATGATAATTCTACTCAAGCGAAAAACTTACGAGATTGTCAGGACCGTAATTACAGGATCTGTAATTTGAAAATATACAAGATTTTCTTCCGCTTCAAAATTTAGCGGAGGCGTTTGCCTTCCTGGCTCATAGCTGGCTACGAGCCTGATTGTATATTTATAAATTCACCAGTTCAGACAAACGCAGTGACACCTTTACAAGCTGGGGATTGAAGATGACCCGGATATCATTTACCTCCCTGCCGTTCAACGCCACCTCACGGGATCAAATCTTCCGTCTTCTGGCTTTAATTTAGTAACTGCGCAGAACTTAAAAGCCATGTGATTTTGTTGTTGTTGAGGGGAAGGGGTGGCCAACAGTCTGATTTGCGTCGAATACAACGGGGAAAACGGCAAATCTACTATTTTGTGGTTTTATTATTAATTTGTACTCGTAACAATCAAACTGCTAGTTAAGTCAGTTTCGTCACAGATTTTCATTTGTTCTTTACAGATTTTGGTGATCATTCGTCATTTTGTCGCGCAGACAGAATATGTCTTGTACACAACTAACGCAGTTGTTAAACCTTGCTGCTGTAGACGGTTTATTACTTCCGGGGGGGGAGGGGATCAGTGGAAACGAAATAATAAATCAATTCCGAAAAATTTCCTAGGATTTATAAATTTTGCCGTGGAGATGTAGGGAATCACGAATAACACGCGACGGTCAGTGACTCACAGATAAGTTCGGTTACTTTAGAATGAATCTGAACTTAAATGATTGCCCTTCCGTTTCCGACATTGCTGTTCAATCCAGAAATTAGTAAACTGAACATCGACAAGGCTTCACCAAAATTAATCATCGTACGCTCCTTCAACTTGGTTACATGCAAATGTACTGCCGCCGGTTAAACTTCTGACAAAACATACGGTAAACCAAATAGTATAGAACAGCTGCTAGAAATTGAGGAAATGTTAGTTTTTCCAATAAGGCCATCCCAAAAAAATGTTTCGTTTCCTATCGCCCAACCAACCAATTTTTGTCGAAAAGTAAAAATCTTCTACCATCTGATTATATATCTTACAAATTAAACACGAGGTTAAATATATTAGTAAACTGGAACATAAACTTAATATCTTCTTGGAAAAGAGTATTTCGTCAAGACAGCTTTTTTCATTAAACAGTAACTTTAAAACAGTCTTCCTTGACGGTCTTAATCTCATTATGGGGGCAACTGAAAGTTTAGTTTTAACACAGTTACATTCAAGGCTGAGTTCATTCCTTTTTTTTCTTTTTTGCCCAACCGACCGACCCACCATCACAAGAAACGGGGCGATGGCCAGAAAACCAAACATATTGGGATGGCCTAAGTAAAAGATCACCAGTCTCGCAAAACAGAACGCTTTATTTTCTAAAAACGCCTTCTTTTAATTCTTCTGACAATTGATATATTTACCTTTAACCAAAATGGAATTTGTCTACCAATTTTGTGAACCAAAGAAATCCTAAACACGGAAACCCAAGAAAGCAAGAACTCTAGGGCCTGGAGGGAGCTGAAAGTGCACGGCCGTGGTCTGTAATGCGGCAACCATGAATACTATATTTGATGTACCGATTAGCTAAGTCAGTGCAATCTATTTTAAAATTGCAATTAAACATCACAGTCACATGACGTCACAGAACAGGATGGCCAACTTCGATTTCTTTATGGTGCCTAAAAGATGAATTTGACTGACCACAAGTACACTACGCTTTGCGTAATGAACTATAACAAACCTAAATTCCAACAAATTTAACTGTCACCATTGAAAAGTACAAATGTTTTTTTTTCTAACTAGTCACTCAAACGCTGTTTGCATTGGAAGCACTATATTCAATTGACCAAAATTTTCCCTACCAAAATGTTTTCTGTCAATATCAATAAAGCCTTAGCCCACTTTGGGGTTGGAAAAGGTTTTAAATACTGCTTCTTCCCCGGCACGAACAGTTCCCCCGCCCTCCCCCATCTCCTAAATATTTGTGTTTCTCGATTGTCAAAAAAGTATCTATAGACTACACATAACCCTTAAGATAAAGCATTTCTAATTAACTTGAAAATTACGTCTTCTTTGCTGGTTCTTGAGTTTTGTGTTGTTCTTACTTTTGATTACACACTGCAACTTCAGTGACACAAAATGTATTGTAGATTCAAAGCACGCGAGTTATTTGTACAGGTACATCAACACTACACTGGCAATAACGGTGTGGTAAACACGCCCGTGATTTGACGTTGAAGTACTTGAAATAGTACCATGATATGACGCCTTAGTACTTGCTTCGCTTTCGTGACATCCCAACCAATGAGTGTGCAAGGACTTGGGGTAACCGTTGTCCGCTTGTAACTTGCCATCGCTAAAACGATAGTAAAGGCTGCCTTTGAAGAAATACAAATGATTTTTGGAAGTTTGTACAGCAGCATTCACTCCCGATGGAATTCCCTTCAATCCTGTGGTGTTGAGTTGGTGGGGGTAGCCTGGGTCGACTTTGTTTGAGTCCAGGCCATGACGGTAATACAAACTTCCTTTCATAAAATATGTCCGCCTATCATTTTGCAAAAAGAAAGCTGCATCGGTATCGCCTGAAAAAAGAAAGAAGAAAGGTGTTAGCTCAATTTATAGTAACTGAACTAGGGACGAGACTGGTTTGGATTTGGATTCGTGTAATCGCTGTTTGCAATTTTTTATTCACATTTTCAACACAGTATTTAAGAAATGTTTTCGAATGATAAAAAAAAATATGAATGAGACAACGAAAGGGTAGAATATTGTTTTTGACACAAGCATATGAGTTGATATCTTCAAGTCACCGTGAAATTTTCTTTTTGTCATATAGACTTAAGAAAAATCTTCGGAAATTTTTAGAAAATGATTTTAAAAACATTCACTGTGTATTCGGAATTATATGAAGTAAAACAAAGTGTTAAGGATCAGACCAGTGGAAAAAGTAACATAGGCTACTCTTGTCATTTGAGAGAATCGTTTTCGCAGTTCCAGAGACGCAACACAAAAATAAAAGATTTAAAAAAAGCTCCAAATACTATTTTTAGTGGTTAGAAAAAAGGAGAAAAATAGCAATTGGAGGTTTCCCACAGCAACGTCGGTGAGGCGGTGAAGTCATTCCTGACGCCGGGTTAACCAGTTCTGCCACTTTCTAAATACTCTGTAGACCGCTGACCAACGCAGCGGGAGTGTGTCGATATAATACGAGGTTGCATCAGAATCTAATAACAAAAGTGATGCATGTGAACAATCTGCTGATAATGGTCTCTAGGGATACTCACTCGGAAGTTGAAGATGATTCATATCCATCGGGTATCCCCCATCCAATTTTGCTCCAGTGTAGCGCCAATATCTCGAGCCTTTGAAGAAGAAAATCTTGTTTTCCAGTGCTAGAGCAGCGTCCAAATTTACGGGCGCGTCGTTCCCCCAAATGGTAGTTATCAGCTGGGGAAATCCTGCCTCCACTCCTCTGTTGGCGCCTTGTCGTAGTTTCCAGACGTATCTGCCACTGAAGAGGTAAACATGGCCGTCTGCTGCCAGCATCGCTGCATCCAGCGTTATCTCACAATGATCTGGCGCTCCGCTGACTTCGTGAGCAAAATTTGTGCTAAAGTTGCCGTATTTGCCTTGAAATGCAACCTGTGCCTCGGCCTGAGCGTAACTCAGTTTATGCTGTACCCCGTCAAGCTGCACAAAAAAGCAAGAAAGACGATCCGAATAACTTAAGGGAAGACAGCAACCCAATATGCAAAAATCTGGAAGAAGAGTATCTCTTCTCCAACAGATACGTCTTTCAGTGATTTTTTATGGATAGTTAGCTGAATTGCTAACGAAATGGAGGGCTGTGGTCAGCCTGGCCTATCCTGTAAGTTCGACTTGTGTTACCTTAACGCCAGTAATGGTTTACCAGTTGTGTTAACTTGTTTCAAGACTGACGTAGATCCTGATATGAAGATTTGAAAATTAAACAGACGATTTAACGTGTTTCTTTGGTTGTTTAAATAAAAGTAAATTGACCCACCTTGTTCTTGTGTATAGCATTACGGAGACTCCCAACCGCCAACGCCAATAAATGTCCGAAAAGGAAGAACTTTAAATTGATGCGAGTCATTCTTTAGCAAGGACGATGGAAGGATTAGATTTAATGTTAAACTTTACGTCGCGTTTATTCTGCGCTTTCCTAAGACTCAGTAAACCTCCGTTCCTTGAAAACTTGTATACAAGTTCTCATTGTTTAATTCGAAATTCGATCTAAATATGAACAGTCATACCAAAACCATTCTTATCTTATTTGGCTGGCATTTTTGTTTGCGAAAACAAAAAGACTAACACGTACTTTTCTTTGTTTGGTTTCGTGAACTAGAAAGAGCAATGAACGGCTTTTTTGTTCTTCTTCGTCTCTAAACTAAATAAACTTATCCGAAATATACCTATTTCCTGTAATTCGAAAAGGGATACATATGTCTTTCAATCATATGTTTCACGAGGATTCAAGAGAACTCAAGGGATATTTTGATGAAATCTGAAGCTCCCTTATCAAATTTTACAATCGTCAACTCCCAAAATAAACATCCAGTCGAAAATAAGCTTGCCCAAACACACGCTCAACAGTTTTTTTAAAAAAACTAACTCAACCAGATATCTGAAACACAAAAACTTGTACGCTCACAGGATTAGATCTGTTTTATTCTTGAGTCAACGCATTACTAAACGACTACTTGCACCTTACCATTTCGTTTGATTTTATCTTTAACACGTACTTAACAAAACGTATTCCCACTTATTGACAGCCCTTCCAGCCTCAAATTTTGCGGAATATTAAAACAACAGGTTATTCCTAGGTAGTTTTGGTCGAAATTTTAATTCACTTAAATCCCTGGTTGAACATATCCTTTCCCCTATATCTGAAGGACTTATCATGAAGACTACGCCATATACTGATACATCCATATTTAGCGATCCTTTTTGCCTTATTACTGAGAATTAAATTACTTTATTCCTCTCAGTTATACATGATCGCTATGAAAGCCGCTACGACCAAAACAAACTCTGTGCTTTTAACAGGAAGAGCAGACGATCCCCTCCCACATGTTGAACACGGCACAACCTCTGTCTTTGTCATTAGAAACTTGTTGTGGCTTGCGCTTTCGCTGTTCGTGGGTTTTGGAGTAATTCTGTTGTTTGTCGGCTTGTTACCGTTCACCTGGTTCGATTTGTTTCCTTCGAGGGGTGTTGTCTCTTCAGGTGTATCAGTTTCGTCACAGCCTAGCCAATGACGATGTAGAGACTTGGGATAACCGCTGTCCACTTCATTGTTGTTAGCTTTGACCCGATAGTAGTGGTTGTCTTTGAAGAAATATATGAGCCCACTTGTGGTGTGTACAGCGGCGTCTATATCGGATGGGAGTCCTTTCCAGACTGCACTCAGTTTGCGCGGTTTAGACTTGACGTTGTTCCGCGTTCTCAGATGGAGGCGATAGAACAAATCGTCTTTTATAAAATAGCTACCACCATCTTCTTGAAAGAAAGCTGCGTCAAGACTGCCTATAAAAATTCAAAATTATAGTGTTAGTTTGCTCCATTATCGAAATTCTGCAATCTCTAGTAACCGTGATCCTAACTTGTATTTATGTTAGCCGTTTTTACAAATATAGCATGTTGTTGTATAAAATTGATTATACTGAAAAAGATGGTAGCTGTACAGTGCACACAACAGTAGGCATAGAAAAAGTCATATACTTTTGCGATGTTCATCTCTGTGCAGCAGCAAAATTGTATACTTGATTTGAAGTTTTATAACTTTTCTGTGCGTTTTTACAAGCATTTTTAGAATTTAAATTTAAACAAAACGCTATGATTCTATTGAAAAAGAAATACTCTAGATCTCAAACTGGTTTTCCAGACAAATGGAAGCCCTTGTTTTATCTCGTAGGTGAGCTAGCAAATTGAAAATGACCCTGCATGGCTGTACCATCAAAGAACCCAGAAAACGCACATAAAAAGATTTTTCTTTTCCTTTTTCTTCTCTTCAATTTGTAGTGGATATAAAGGTTGACATTTGAGTTAAAGAAAAACTAGCTGATCGAACTAACTAAAGTATTAAATTTTCCATGAAGCAGCTTGTATTGGTTTATATTGATCGCGACTTGATCGTTTTGGTAAACCACAGTCCCTTTCGGCCGTGGCCTTCCATACACCTATAATGTCAACTTCTTTGAAACTATAATAATTAAAACAACACCAACACAATATAGTTTCTTAAATCCAACATATTTGTTTTGTTCGGTTGCTTTTAAATAACACTCACTTTGCGGTTTGACATTCCTCAATAGCCTGGGATATCCTCGATCCAATACCCTTCCAGAATACCGCCAATATCGTGTTCCTTTAATGAGGTAAATCCTATGTCTCGAAGCAAAAGCAGCGCTTAAGTCGACTGGTGCTTTTTTTCCCCATACAGTTTTTATCAGCTGCGGAAATCCCCTCTCTACTCGTCTTTCCTTGCGTAGTTTCCAGACATATTTACCACTGAACATGTAGACGTGACCGTCCTGTGCCAGCAGTGCCGCGTCCAACGTTATCTCGCAGTGGTCTGGAGCTCCGCTGACCGGTTTCTTGAACTTGGTTATAAAGTGGTTGGAGTACCAGAAATTCTGATTGGAAGGAACATGCCACTCACGGTGTTTCCCATCAATCTATGATAATCAAAACACTATGTTCAACTTATCAACTCATTTATAACTATTAAAACAAATTAAGTTATTGGGAATCAACTTAAATTTTTTGTTGAATCCTTTCAAAATGCTACGGTTTTTATTGTGTTTGAATATTCTGCATTTATTTATCGAGGCAGTTTTTCAATTCAACTGAAAATTGTTTTTTATAAGTCAAAAGAAAGAGGGATAAAGTCCCTTGTTCAATGAATTAACGTTGCCTAGTATTGACTGTTTGAT
>JAOBYF010225768.1:0-10132 GCA_025403605.1 Parazoanthus darwini | reverse complement strand
ACAAATTATTTCAGTTTTATTATCGTTTATTTCTACCAATTATTGAGGTACCGTCTACACTAAGCAGAAGGGGTATTCTACTGACAAATTAATTCAGTTTATTATCGTTTATTTCTATCAATCACTGAGGTCCCGTCCACACTAAGCAGAAGGGGTATGCTACTGACAAGTTAATTCAGTTTATTATCGTTTATTTCTATCAATTATTGAGGTCCCGTCTACACTTAGCAGAAGGGGTATGCTACTGACAAATTAATTCAGTTTATTATCGTTTATTTCTATCAATTATTGAGGTCCCGTCTACACTAAAGCGTTTTCATTTGAATCTATGCGTTTTCACCTCTCGTCCACACTAAAGCGATGGAAAACAGAGTCCTTTGTTACCGAAAACGGAGACATACATTAAAACGCTTAAGAAAACGGAGGCTTTTGAAAACGCAGTGCATCGATTTTGACCACGTGATAGGGTCAATTGTTGTCGTCCCCAGTCCAAACCATCGCCTCGACCTGCCTCGATTGCCTTTGTGTTCTTTTCAACCCTTTTCCATGGCTTACAATTTGCACGTTGGATTTTTAGCTGCTTGAAGTGCTGAAGAAAGTGTTAGACAGTGGACACGACACACAGCTGAAGGAGATCACCAGTAAACATGAAAAGTAAGCTGTCAAATTAAATCGTTTGATATACTTGGTGTAACCAATAGGCCTTTTGCAGCTGAAGGTCGCATGGTATACAATTATGGTGCAAAATACGCCTTGTGCAGCTAGAGGTCACGAGGTACAAAATACGCCATACTGGAGGGCAAAAGAATGTACAAGACTCAAACGGGAAATGTAAAACAAAGAAAGCACATACTTTTCTAGTGAATTGTGTTTTGTTGTGGAGTCTTGCACATTCTTTTGCCCTCCAGTATGGCGTATTTCGTACCACGTGACCTCTTTAGCTGCACAAGGCCTTCTTTGTACCGTAATGTTTTCACACCTTTTTCGCGTTCGTTGCTTTTTGTGTAGGGAAAGCCAGGAACTCACAAGGAAACAAACGAAACAGTCGATAGAGGCGAGCAGACTCTTGTTGAAAGACAAAACTATCAAATCCAAGGAAGAGAGAGAACGAAGACAAAGACAAAGAGATAAGAAGAATCTTGTACAGTTCACAGATGAAAGGAGACGGGTAAATATTGGGTCGTTTTTTAATAGTCAACAACTTGAACTCGTTACTTTCCTCAAACGTTTCTCAAGGAGTCTGTGAAGGTTCAGATCAGACCAATTTCCAGTTTGACTTGAGCTATGTCAACCTTGAATTTGACTGTAAGCAGGAGGAAAGGAGCTAGTTTAAACAATGAGTTTAACTGTTCGGACTGTATTTTGGTAGATTCAAACGTACTTTTATTGGTAACTATGATGTTGACTATTTCACTGAAGTTCAGCGAGACTTGCTCAAGTGCAGCATGTACAGTCATGCATATGTTCATCCAGGACTGAACTTGCAGACTCCCGTTTTCTCAGTTCTGCGCATTCGCTCTACAATTAACAACCGTATTTTCTTCACTTCACCTCACTTTGCTTCTTTTCACTCCACTCCACTTCATTTACTTTACTTCACTTCACTTTCTTTTTCTCACCACAGTTAAAAGAACGACAAGAACGAGAACTGGAGGAACTAAAAAGCAAACACTCAGACGACAAAGAGAAACTTGTGATTGAGTACAGGAAGGTAAATATGTTTGTTTTCTGTAGAAACCTACGCTCATCGCTAGCAATAAGAGTAACTCTCACTAACAAGTATAGCAAGATCATCGAATTCATTTCTTTATTATACAACTTCAGTCCATGTAATATTTAGGCATGAAACGAGCTATTATTTTTTATTATTATTATAATTATTATTATTATAATTATTGTTATTATTATTGTTATTACTGTTATTATTATTATCACTGTTATTATTATTATTATTATTGTTATTATTATTTTTATTATTGCGGGTGTTTGTGAGATGCTGTTAGACTTGCTTCAGAATTGCATGATCCGTATTCAATGGCAGTGATAGAAACATACGTAATGGGTGTAGTTAACGATTTATTGTTCTTAACAGTGAAACTGCTGTTAGTTTAGAAGCAATTTTGAAGAGACGAGACGTTGTCTCAACAGTGAACGCCTCTCTGACCACCTGCTGTTAAGGGAATTTGGTTTTAATGTTAAAATGTACGAATTCCCTCTGGCACCAAACTACGTAACAGCGCTGTTCACAAAGCACTCCGATATCAGTCGTGTTACACGAAACAACAGCAAACTGAAAGTTCTGCGAACCAGGACTGTTGCTTTCCAAAGCAGTTTTTTATACAGAGCCACCCAACTGTAGAACTCCTTTCCCAAGGAGGAATTTCACAGAAATCAGATCTGTGAAAGTGTTTAAAAATTCTTGGAAGGAAACACTTTTGAGGGAGTGGCTGGGAAGCCTGTCATTTAATATAGATTTGAGATTTTTATTATAGTTTTCATAATTTTTTAGTTTGTACACTTGAGACAATGTAAATTACCCTGTAAAGCTTCTTGGGGAGAGGAACAAAGTATCTATTGTATTGTGTTATGTTGTGTTGTATTGTATTATGTTGTGTTGTGTTGTGTTATGTTGTGTTGTGTTGTGTTGTGTTGTGTTGTGTTGTGTTGTACTGTGCTGTACTGTACTGTATTGTACTGTTTTGTTGCATTGTATTTGATTATAGTGTTTTAAATTGCATTATGTTGAATTGTATTTTATTGTAAAACAAATCATATCTATCAAGAACACGTTTACGTCTTGTCTTGTTTAAGTGTGTTTGTCTTAGTAGGACAGGGAGTAAGTGAGACACATTTGACACAGTTTTCCAAAGTTTGACTAAAGTTCTGTTCTAATTCGTTTTAGGTTGTATCAGAGCAAACAGAAATTATCAAAGCCAACGGCGAAACACAGCGGAAAGCCGTGCGAACAGCGTACCAAACACTGCTTCCATCCCAGAAGCCTTAGCGTCTCAGCACAACCTGGAAGTCACGTTGGGGTGCGTCATATTGACCGTATTTTGAGAATAGGAATAAACTTGGAAGACTTCTAATTAACGTCTCAAAGACGTACATAGTAAAAGTCAGAATTGGGCTTTAGCTTAAAACATGGAGATTGTTTCGTATATTTTCGTTTTGTATATTTTTTAACTGCTCGATTGAAGGGTTCAAAGTTTATGTTTAACATTTACCAATTCCGGAATACGGTCAACCCAAAGAATCCTCCAATACGTGGTAGCCATTTTCACACTCCGTAGCTACTGTTGGGGGAGGGGAGGGGAGTGTCAGCCGTAACAAGTTAGGTTTTCTAGTTGGGAGTTATCTGGAAGCTTTTATGGCCCGGTTGTTCAAAGAGCGGACAACTTCATCCAGCGAATACAATTGACACGTTGTTAATTTTGATTGAACAACAAGCAAGTTAGGGGTTTATCGCCGGATAAAGTTATCAAACGTTTGAACAATTATACCCATTCGGCAGGTGTTTAGTGATATTTGTTGACTACGACTTCGACTTGGTTCCAGGTTTATACTTTGTCAGGAAACAAAATCAGATCCAACTCATCTGCATTGTACTATACGATACCAGGCGAGACAACACCGCAAATAAGTTCTTTTCACTCTTACATTCGTTCGCAAATCTGCCTGAGTACTAGTGCTTTTAAGCCGAGACTTGTTAAAACGTCTTAAGATCAAAAGACCAGGTTGCGTTAGCTTCCCAGATCATCGACTGCGAAGACTCGGCCCTATTTTATGCTACAAAACAGACATGTGTCAGACTTACTAGGTACTATGCCCATAACTCATGCGTTCCCGAGCTTTCTTGTATATTCTCTATCTCGTGTAAATAGATGTTTATAAGCATATAATCCAAGCGCGCATGTTTTTATTGGATTCAAAAGCGGGAGAATCCAACAAATATTGATTCACTCAGTTATTTTCCAAACAAAATCTAACCAACTTTGTCTCTATAATAGAAGATTATTGTAGGTTATTGTTTTGTATAGTTTCAAACGTGTAGTTTATTGTATCTGTGTATCACGGTAGTTGAAGATATTTTTTACTGTAAATAATCGGTCTCTGAAATAGAGACCTGTACAGTTGAGTAGCAAATGGATTGTCTTGTACTCTCTTGGGATGAAAAAACGGTTAACTATTCGATTCGCAAAGTAAGTACTTTAACTGCAGCTTTTGTGATCAGGCTAAATCAACATTATTTATTGATCACTCAATTAAGAGTATTGTTTCATATTTTGCTAGCGCTAATCAAACTGGAGTACTGCAGTTTCCCGTAGTGAGAAACAAAAGATAGACAAGAGTATTTATGGTTTGCCAATGATTTTACCGTTCAGGTTATGTTCAGGCTAAATTGTTGGTTTTATATTCCGTTGTAACGATCTTAACATCAATTTTTGCATTTGAATTTTCACTCAAGTGACATCTGTACAGCATTGAACATGATCGTTTACGCTAGAGCAAATTGTTCTGGATTCGTAAAGCTTCTGGGTTCATGAAAAACAAACATTCCTTGTTCGCACGCGTGGTAGCGAATCCGATACATTAGAATAATCAACTTTGTTTTGTTCAAATGAGGTTTTCTTTTATTTTTTCAAGTATGTTTTCAGTGGATACTGGTGAAATTAAAATTTGTTCGAACGAGTCCATAATGCACCGCGTATGGATACAAAGTGATCTTGAGTAAAGTTCCAGTTTTGTTTTGTTATGCTGATCTTTATAGCGCTTTCTGGCCATTGGCGCGAGAGAGCTTGTCCTGGCAAAGTCAAAGCGCGCGTTGCATTTTTGTCGCCACGGAACAGCAGAACTCAGCAGCTAGAGGCCCTGTTACTCGAGAGAATTTTCTGTGCAACTTGCGAAGCTAGTTGAAGAAGAAATTGCTCGTGTAAAGGCCGTGTTACACAAGTCAACTTGCAACGACGATTTCCGCGCAACAATGTTGCGTGTTGCGTTGCAAGTTTTTGAAACCAATTCAAAAACTCGCAACATGTTGCCGGGCTCCGTGTTGCGCAGATCGTCCCCGGTGACATGTTACACAGGAACGACTTTCAACGCAAATTTGTTGCGCGGAAAATCGTCGTTACAGGTTGAGTTGTGTAACAAAGCCTTAACGCCCCATCTCTGTGTGTCACATGTGTCGCAGTTATGGCGAAAGACCCAGTCAAAACGGAGTATTAACGTGACGTAAGGCGCTCGACAAGTCCAAGATGGCAGAAATCACCTTATAACGACACGAAGGAACTGAAGAAAATTAGCAGATAAGGTGGAACTGTTAGAAGTGAAAAGAAGGTCCAATTGGACGAGACTGTCTTTCATGTCAATAATGAAGTTCGTAAATCTAGAATGATGAAGAAGTGCAGTTCGTTGACCTCCACGACAAGTCGACAAGACAGGAGACGCAATAAAGAAGCCAATCACATCGGCAAAAAAAACCTCACACATTTCAGTCACGTCAAATTTATTTTTATTGTACGAAAACCGCTGACGTATCAAGTTTTAACATAGACAAAAATTGAGATGCGTTGCAGAGAGTTGCGAGCGTCTGGCATTTTGCTTGCAGTGTTCAGCATTGTATTGCATGCAAGTTGCAGAGAAAATTGCCTCGTGTAACATGGCCTTAACCCTTTCCGTTTGAGAACTAGCCATTCGCTGTTTGTTTTTGTTTCTGATTCGCTCCAATTGTAACCGGAACAAAACAATTCTGAAATTTTGCCAATTGTAAAACATCGATGTATTCCCGCCATCACCCCCAGTTTGGCGATTTTCAACTCGTGTAACTTGGTCTTAGTGCTTTGCATTTGTACATGTAAAAAACCAAGTGGTCACACGAGAAGACATGACTTTCGTATTGGGGCATAAAACCGAGTTAGACGGCGCAACGATCTATAAAACATTGTTGTTTTGAATTTTTTCTTTTTTTGTGATTAGTTATATTACCTGTATTGATGCATCTCTATAGCGGTGTCAAACGTTATTGTGTATGGCGTACTTCAAAACTGGACATATAACTATAGTTTGGTCTTGGTGAATGGTATAGAACTAACATTGCAAGAACTGGACTTGCAAGCTTTGGTCGAATTTATAGTTGCGTTCAGTTTGCAGTTACTTCAATACGTATTTTATTTTGAGATAACCTATTATTTATTGACGATTATCATAGAAACAAGACTAGTTTTGGAAGGCGAACATAATGATTTATTTTAGTATTCCGATTAATTACCTCAAAAAAATATCGTACAAGATATTGTTGTATAACTGACAAGAACGAGAGAAAATAAAAGAAGTCCATTACACCTATTTTGTGTAGATATCTTCTATTTCTTTTGAACCGTGGAGGGATGGGAAAGGAGACTGTGTCCGAACGTTTGGGGTGGAAATTGACTCCTTAAAGCCAAGGGGGAAAAAGAAGGGCCGCAGACAGTGTCGGACTCTTTGGAGGATATTTTTTTGGACGAAGGGGAGAGGAGACTTTGCGTGTGTACATCTCATTCGTTTGGACTGATGGAGAGGGGACATTTTGTGTGTTATTTCTAGTTATTTTTGACTGAGAGGAAACGGGACTTTATGTTGATATTTCGTTCTTTTGGGCTGAGAGGAGAGGGGAAATGGGACTTTTGGTATGGATATCTTGTTAATTCGGACCGCGGGAGTGGGAAACCTTTTGTATGGATATCATATTCTTTTGGACAGTAGTTAATGGAGAGAAATGGTTCTGGGCCTTGACGGTGCACAAAACACAAAAGGTACTGAAATGCATATGAACAACCAACCAGTAAAATATTTGGGTTGACACATTGAACAAAGCAATGTGCACGGTCGCGGTTCGTTCAACCTAAGACAAAGCAGCTTTGTACACTCCTTTTGAAGTTGTTGAGCTTCACAACCAGTTAGTTTTATCAACTATGTTTGGACAGAGCGGCAAAGTGACTACGGATTTGTCATTCTCTTGGACTCAGGGGAGAGGATTGTTGTAATTGTATTTTGATTCTGGAAATACTTGCACCATATTTTCAAGCAAAATTAAATTTTTAAAGTCCACAAATCAAATTTTTTCACGAACGTTCTTGTATTAATGTGTACTTACAAATAAGAAATTAAAAATTTTTAGGTTATGGGCACTTTAAAACAAACATAAGCAAAACTTCACTTGGACAGTTAGAGTCAAAGTCGCGATCACAATCGCGAGCATAATCTTAATCCTTATCTTAATCCTAATTCAAACATAATTATAATCACAGAAAACAAACATGAACATAAACACACACATAATTACAACTTCAACTTCACATGTCACAATCAAAGTCATAATCTTAATCACAACTGTATTCACAATTAAAAGCATCGAAACAAAAACTTAATACCGGCATCGAAAGATCGTAATATTGCAGCGCCCGATAAATTAACAATAAATAATGCAAAACAGTAACGGCTCGACTCAAGCAAATTTTTTTTTTGGTTTTTTGCTTTCATGACAATCAAGCAAGCTTACCTTGAGAACTAGTAACGTTTTCTTAGCTTCATATTTATCTTGTTCTGAGAACTCCAGGTTCAATTGTTGTTGCAGCATTTTCAGTTTAGGCAACAGCTTCGTCTTGTAACCGCTGTCATCTGGCTCGTACTCAACCCCAAACTCAAACTCATCTTGCCACTCTAGGTCGGTCTGCGGAGAGTAGCCTGGGGGTGAGTATCCGGGAGATAACGCTCGGTATAAATCTCTTCTCGGAGATGCAGGATACTCCTCCCTCACTTGGCTTGTTACCACCTTTTGGCTAAGAAGGCTCGTCTTTTCATCCACTAATAACAAATATTTTATCAGTAAAACGAATAAACCATTTTAGAAAAGCCCTTGTAACTTTGTAAAATCAATGTGAGTTTTTGGAAAACTGACCTTCTTTCTCAACCCATTTAATAGTAATAAAAATAACAATAATGATAATTAATGTAATAATAATGTCATTATTGCGATTGATTATAACTATATATCAGTATGTGAAAACACTCTAACACAGCCTAAAATAACATCACTTAAAGTCTAGAATAACAATAGATATAGCAGAAAAGAAAACTATCAGCTAAACAAATAAGTTATCAGTACTGCTAAGTGCTAATCTATTGATAAAACTAGATTTAAATCGTTCGGTATTAACTGTAGACAAAATATTATCCTTGTGCAGTATGTCATATAAGAGTTTTCTTTCGGCACAGGTGGCAAATTTAAAAAAATGTTTACAAAAGTTTTATATCTTATTAAAAGTGAGTGTGTTCGATTTCTTTAACACGTTGTTAATATCAAATGGCTCAGAAATGCGGTTCTTTATAAAACATCAAGTAAAAATGTTCTGGATAGTTGTAAATTTCGGCAGAGAAGCTGCATAAACGGAAAGGACATATGTATCTCAGTTAGTATTATGCTACGAAATAATTTATCACCAATGTTACAGAACGTATTAGAACTTGTGTTTATTTTCACATTAGCTTAGTTCGCCCTACACTGCGCATAGCAGAATTAAGTTTGCAAGTAAAGGCCTCTATCTAAAGTAGCATTGAGTCGACCTAGCGTCTGCACGAAGGCTTGGTTCACCCTCAATCATAAAAATCTTAATAACAAAGGAAAAGACAACTGAACACTGATGTGAGCTTGTTGCATCTCGTCGTAAACTTGGTACTCCTCTGTCTTTTTCAGTTTGTTATTTAGGTTTCTCATGCTTGTGCATAGTTCTTAAGGTTATCCCAACGAAGTCCAAATTCTGGGGCTGCGGTTTCAGGAAACAAAGAAATTGCGGCCGTGCTTGTTGAACAAACAGTAGAAGTTAACGAGGACAGTTCGGTTAAGCTCAAACGAAATAGCATTGATGATACCATGTGCAACCGAAGAAAAGAAAATGTTCACTTAAACCCAGATTGTACAAACCGAAAACTTCTTTTATAGATGAAATAATCAATGAAATACTCGTGTTAAACAAAGACGTTTCGTTTGTTTGACCTGGCCTTTAACTTGGCTTGTAGCTCATTCCAACTCACACACGCACACTTTCACACAAGATAACAAGAAAACTGATTTTCGTCAACAGCTATTAAAGCCATTGCAGTCCCAAGGGCCCTTTTCATAGTTCCTAAAAAGTAACCAAACCTTTGGCAATAAAACTGATGTTTTAAACAAAAAAAGTACATTTTACGTCTGACCAAATTATCCGACACTTTGTCCTCATTAACAAAATGCTTTTCATCCTGTTTGAAACCAATCTACTGTGAACTTACTTGACAGTCTTCCGATTGAGCTTGAGTTTCCTGGCTTCCGAGTCCTGAAGTACACAGAGTGTTGTTGATAGTGTGGAAAAGAGTTTAGTACTTGGAGGGTGGAGGAGGGGGCGAGGATTTCACCTCAGTGGAAAGGACACAAATACGTTTTCTAACAACAAAACGATTTTAGATGAAATATAATTTTCTTCTCAAGGAGTAATAGGTGATCATAAAACCAAACCGAACCCGCACAAACAATTAAATAAAATATTCTTTTGAAACTTGGAAACAGTTTACAACTACTTAAATAAAACAGAGGAAAATTTGGCCGGGAAGTAATTTAAGTTTAAATTTATGATAACTCCAAGTATTTCTTAATTGCCAACTAAAAAAAATAAACTTAAATCCAACGAAAGATTTTAGCAAACAAAGTTTGCAGCAAACGAATTAGCTAGTGGGAAACCAAAATCATTTAGTTCCCGCACCCAAATGCTTTAAATTTGGCAATTGATAACACACGTGGTAGCTCAACGTGGACTGGCATATAACTGAAGAATCATAGATTCCTTAGCAAAGTGTAGCAGTTATTAATCCAGCCGCCTCACCAGCTGAAAGACATGTACAGTCCCCCTATGACTCCAATGATCAGCACAGGTATACCAATCCACATCAACGCCATGGTACGTTCTCTCTTTTGTTCTTTGGCAGAAATCTAGCGACAGACGAATTGAAAAGAACATCAGAACTGAACTATCTTCTTTTGCATTTCACTTAACTGTATGGTATCTTTTTATGGCGGGGGGGGGGGTCATGAATTTTCACAAGTAAAACACACAGTTGGGCT
>JAOBYF010225657.1:0-10133 GCA_025403605.1 Parazoanthus darwini | reverse complement strand
GATGACTTCCGCACAGGTAGTCGAAACGTCAGTCACCAACAACAGTTCTTCTGAGAACTACTCTCACCCGGACGATCACACCATACGAAATACTGATAAGATAGTACTTAGCAAATTCAATCTCAAACTGTTCTGAATTCTTGTACTGTTCTTTTATACATAAAATATTCAGCCTCAAACTGTTCTGAATTTCAGAACAGTTTGAGGTTGAATTTGCTAAGTATTATCTTATCAGTTGTTAAATTTTTAAAGGTTTTTACATTTATGATATTGGATTGTGAATATATGGGCTCGGTGGCGAAGTGAATATAACATATATAAACTAAAACACTGAAATAATATAGTTTATATATAATATATATATAATATATGTAATCTAAAACACTGCTCCAGCTGAAACGTTTTGTTGTTATGGGGTGACAGTTAACGGAAGTGACGTAACTTCAACTGACTCAAAGTTCAAAAAGAATTTCTGATACCGTACCACCTCTCCGCGGAGAAAATGAAAAAGCTCTAACTTGCACTTGAATTATCTTTTAGACCCTTCATTTCGATATTTGAAGAGGACATTGTGTTACAACCATGTTTGTTAATCTGAGCGTTTGGAAGGAAATAGATGATTTTGGAATGAGAGAGACCTGCCCACTATGTACCAACGCCCTTAAAAAGCTCAATGAAAGAGGTCTTGAAGCTTTAATTGCCTTAATTTCACCAACATTTTTAATAAACTACAACAAGATCTTGTGAATACAACTAACGTCACTTCCGTGGACTGTAACTTGCTCTTAAACTTGGCAAGTCTGAGCCCTGATGTTTTTAAAAGTTTGTTCTTATTTTGGCAGCCATGCTGGACAGACCGGCGGTGGACTTTTCAGTACACTTGTGCCAATTTGCCAAACATTAATAGGATAAATCGTAAATTAAGTGCCGTGTTTTTTCAGTTTAAGTTACGCCACTGAAGAGACGCAGTTTCACTTAAAATATATAAATAAACTTTCCAGCCAGTATTGTATGAAGACTGTTCCTGGCATACAAAGACCATTCATATGAAGAACCGTTACGTGTGCGGTGTATCTAGGAATTATAGCTTTTTCAACTTTACCACGATTTCTGACACTTCATTTTGACTGAGATGCTGTCGAAATTTTTAAACGCTAAATTTGCTTGTTGACCTTGAGATTTATGAAAACACACTGGCGCCCTGCAAAATTATGGTCGGGCACCATCATTCATCAATAGATCTGTACTAATAGTCTAGACTGGAAGAGGCGTTTTGTTAGGATTACGGTGGTTTGGAGCGCGCCAAACCACCAACTTTTAGAATTTAACTAATATAGTAAGTCTTTGTAAAGTCCTTTTAAAGAAAAATAGCCGTTTTGGAAAATCTTCAACTGTTGTCGAAACATTGCGAACAAACGGTTTCACCGGAAAAAACATATGCAAAACTGCTCTTCAAATTCAGCCGTTTTTTTCGGAAATCACCTTCTACACGAACTAGGGCAATACTCATACGATTTTTGTCCTATCGCCATAAAATTTCGTACAGCAACAGTGTAATAAGAAAACTTCATAAACATGTCAGCAAAATCGGAAATTCGGTT
Organism: Parazoanthus darwini; assembly: GCA_025403605.1. Classification (NCBI taxonomy): domain Eukaryota; kingdom Metazoa; phylum Cnidaria; class Anthozoa; order Zoantharia; family Parazoanthidae; genus Parazoanthus; species Parazoanthus darwini. The sequence continues at coordinate 8,532 of JAOBYF010225657.1, read as the reverse complement.
TAGACTTTTATATTTGGGCTCAGTTCTACACTAATCTACCCTAGGTGTCACAGGAACCATTTCGATTTTCGCTTATAATACCGGGTGATATTAACGGAGGACTGCTGAGCGAGCGTGAGGCCGGCCTTCGATATTATCGCCCGGTATTAAGAGTAAAGTACTTCCTCTGGTACTCAGGGTATCACCAATCCGCTTGAATATTCAAGTTTTTAAAAATGATTTCTGCAATACGGATGATGTAAGATCTAAAAAATCCCTGGCATGTTATTAGTATTCAAAGTGTGTTGAGTTTAGCCGGAATGAAAATAAATGGTGTTAGAAATTAAAAAACAAGTCACATGGCGCTTCATGAAGGGAAAACGCTCGGTCGAAAAACAGGGCGCTGGTTCTCGCTCACAAAAACGACTTTTCTAAAATACGATTCACCATCATTTTAACAATGTCACAAGATTTCTTGTGATATCATGTTTATGGGTAACCGGCGCAAGTTTGAACGCCTGAGAAATGAAACCGCTCAAGGTGCTCGAAACCTTATGTCGTTCAAGTTTAGGAACCGGTCTTTTATTTAAAGCGAGTTTTCTTTAAGCATACAAGCATTTTTCGTGAGCACGGTGAACGGGATACGAAAAGAGTCAACAACAACAATAATGATTAATGACGTAAAACACTCTAAGTTAACAAATCTCTTTTTTATGACATTTTACACCGCCACGTTATACATGGAAAAGTTTTTTAATTTTATTTGATTGGTAGTAAGGGATTGACTTCCCCGTTACACATTTATTACCCCCGCCCTCACGATATTTAAAAGTATCATGAGGGCGGGGTAATAAGTTTGTAAAAAAACTACACAATCGACCCAGGCTAAATATTTGTTAAAGGAAATGTGTGGGAAAACTTAAAAAATGGTTAATTCAAAAAGATTTGATAACCAAAGGTTGACGACAAAACTGATATTGCGCGCAAATCCTTCTTTCTTCCCCAGCCTTCCCCTGAAAAAAAGTAGTGGTTTGTCGGCCTTAAATTCGCAAGACGTGTAATTATCCTTTGCAGGAACTGTCGAGTGGGAGTTTATTTCTAGTGGACTCTACATAATTAAGCCCAGTCTTACCACAAAAAAAGGGAATTAGACCATCATTCAGAATCAAACACATACTATTCACATATTCGCGGAAGAACGTGTCGAACACAACTGCGGAAAACGTTTTACACACTAATAAATATTTTTGCTAATTCAATTCCAAAGACGAAATGGCGATAATACTAATACACGCTGAATTTTTTTTTATAAGAACAACTTTATAAGAACAACGAGGCTCAAATTGGCCAAAAATTAACAACAATTTAAGAACAAGCTGAGGCTCGGGCTCGAGAGCTAGTTTTTTTATAATTCAACTACTGTACGCTTCGACCTTTATGTTAACAATATAGAATGAAAACATGAATTCACATTTTTTCTCTTTTAATCATTGTTATTGCCTTACACTGTAAAGTCTGTATACTGAAGTAAACCCACAAAGCAATTTGTTTCCTAGTACATGTATTCTAATACCTTAGGCTTAATTTTTTTTTCGATTTAATTGCATTTAGAAATTAAGAACAAATTAAGAACATTTGAGGCTCAAATCGCCAAAAAACTAAGAACAACGACGCTCGGAAAAATTTACTGGTTCTCATAAAAAAAAAGCGTGTATTACACATTTGACAAAATGCGCAGTCCATGGGTTGTCTTGACTCGCCACGACAATAAACTGGGATAATAGATCCTATTAAAAATAATCTCGTTCTGCCAAGTTGCGGATTTTAACTAACTGACCGCAGAAAACGATACAAAGTTTCAAACTTTCACTGAAAAGATTTTTGTGTCACCTTCTCTGATAAATACATGGTCACATTCCGAAATCCAAACGGGTAGACTCCTCGTTCATACGCACTTAAACCAATATGTGTATTCTTTGTAAAGGTCAGACAAACCGAAGTGCCAAACGAAAATAGATTTTAACAAACACTAATTATGTTCTTTTTAAACTGGACGTGTCTGTTACATGTAATGTCGTTGTCTTTTTTAAATACAGCCATTTCCTTACAAACTCAAATAATACGACCAGCTAAGAAATTTGACCCTGCATACCCCGCCAATACATACAGCCAAATTTTTACGACCCGTTGGTGACCGTATTAACTGGGTTCCACAGACTGTAATATTGCTAGGATAACCGATTAGGTCATGTTAGAGTGCATGCGCTTTTATGAAATGTAAAATGAAGTGATAATTCTGAACACGCTTCAAAAACTACCGTAACTTAGAAGTTCTGTTTCCCTGTATGTAAAATATGCCTGGGGATGTCCTTAATACAGCCCATATGGTTTCTTAAATTTTGGCACATCTCGGCCCCAATGTTTTCATCAGTAAACAAGGTTCTTTTCAAAGCAGGGAGTTGATGTCAACTGGGACGCAAGTCTAGCTTCACTTCCGTGCCATTTTTTTCTATGTGTTTTCCGTTCTTGTCCTCCTATTATGTAAATTCTCATGTAATACAGCAGTCTTTCGCGAAACGGCCACAAGTGGCGCACTAATCGGGCACACCTACTACTAAATACGTACAATTAATGTCCTAAAACCCTAATATTTAAGTATAACTATATTAAAGTACGTCCAAATGCACTCTAAGATTCTAATCTACGTAGCCGGCTAATACGATACTTCATAAAACATCTAAATTACATCACAGGTAATTTAAGAAAATACTTAAACTATACTAAGATCAACTCTTGTTATATAATGTATTTATTTTTAGATTATTTTTATTTTTTGTTTCGTTTTATTTTATTTTATTTATTTATTTATTTATTTATTTATTTTAAATGCTTTGACAAAACTGGAAAGTCATATCAATAAAGCTCATGTTACGATTACTAGTCTACGTGTTGCACAGAAAGCCTTTGCTATGTCAAGTTTTCCAACCTTCTTCTTACTAAAAACCATTTGACTATTTTAGGTTCATCGTTTCGTTTGGGAGCGAACCCTCATTTGTCCTTGACCAGGATAGCGGAGAAATACGGCAATATATTCAGTCTTAAACTGGGTAATAAGCTCGTCGTCGTGCTTAACGGAGCAAAAGCTATCCAAAATGGACTGGCTAGGAGGTCTGCTCTTTCTGGCCGGCCTGATCTTCTGTGTTTTGAAATGTACAAGGGCGGAACCAGCTCAGGTCTTCTTTTGGGGCACAGCCATAAGTGGAAACTGTTGCGGAAAATCTGTCACACCTCGCTAATCAAGTATCTAAAGACGGAAATATTTGAAGAGCAAATAGAGAAAGAAAGCCAAAGGCTAATTGACTGCCTCAGAGAACAGCGTGGAAAACCAGTAGACCCGGGAGATTTGCTTATGTTTGCGACAGGAAACGTGATTCTGAATATACTATTCGGAAGCGATTATGATTACAGTGACAAAGAATTCTTGGACGTTGTACACAGTGAAAAAGTTATTCAAGAGCTGCTGGCCACAAATAGCGCAGTCAACATTTTGCCATGGCTCCATTTCTTGTATCGGAAAGACGTCGCTAACCTCAGGCAAGTACTCACAAAGGGGTTATATTTCGTGGAGGGGCAGCTGAAGCTCCACAGGGAGGCCAACATTGAAGGCCAGATCCAAAACTTGTCGGACTGCCTTTTCAAGGCAGCCCGAAAAGAAAACCAGAAAGTCGCCGAAAATGTTGACGGAAGGGAAGAGGGCGAAAAGTTACAATTTACTGACAAAGACCTCGTTTATACCTTAAGAGATATGTTCGCAGCTGGGTTTGAAACGAGCGCGCAAACCATGAGGTGGGCCCTTGCCATATTTGCCAACCGTCCCGACATTCAAAGCAAGCTTCACAAAGAATTAGACACCACCTTTCCCGAAGCACGAACCTTGTCTGTCAAAGATACGCAGAAACTCCCCTACCTCCGGGCCACGGTGTACGAGGTGCTGCGGTTCACAAGCTTGTCTCCACTAAGTGTTCCTCACAGCTCTACCGCTGATACAGTGATCGCAGGCTACAACATCCCGAAAGATACCATGATTATACCTAATCTTTGGTCTGTCAATCGAGATCCGAAAATGTGGAAAGACCCGGATGACTTCAATCCCGAAAGATTCCTGGATGGAGATGGTGGGGAGATTGATATGAGTCTCGTGCCCAGTTTCATGCCATTTTCAACCGGCCACCGAAAATGCCTGGGCGAAAACTTGACCTATATCGAGCTGTTTACTTTCTTGGCGAGTATACTACTTAATTTCCGGTTCAGCTTGGAAGGTCCGAAAGAGATCGACATGATCCCAGAATATCGCTTAATTCTTACTCCGAAGCCATATAAACTGAAAGTGGAGGAGAGAAAAAGAGGAGCGAGTAAAGAGAATCAGAGTTAGCGGTCAACGAGGACAACGGAAGGGCGAAGACAGCAGGGGAAAAAAAAGACAGTCCAGTTTCGTATTCGTAGTTGCCGCTGATTCCAAAGACTCCAGACTCATTTTCACAGCGTTAGCCTCGACCTGGTGTTAAATAATCATAAAATATCCAAGTGGACTGAGGCACATCACGGGGAATAAGCGCAGATCCGACGAACATATGAATTTATGTACGTTAAACGTCGATCGGTTAATTTCGTTCGTGTTTCTATTTATGGAATTACAATTGGTAAATTGATTCGTTTTATTATTGCATTTTATTCTTAACTTGTACATTTTTAAGAACGTATTTTTGACTCGTTAATGTGGGGTTGAAAATGTTAGTCTTATTTTATTCAAATTTTCTTTATGAAAATTTTTCTTCTCTTCTATACAAGAGTTTTTACATATTTATTGTAATCTTTTATATTGTTTTCAAGTGACTCTCAAAATGTAATCTTCCCCCTTCTCGATTAGGCATAACTATACGCGGGTGGAAATAATACTGTGTTAACTACCTTATAAGGAAAAACCAATTATTGATTGATTGAGTGTGTAGAAATTATTCCTTTTCTTATTCAAGGATCATTGATGAACTATGGAAAATAAGTTGTAAAAAGGTAGCTTCAATAAAAAGGTTTTTTAATGAAATATGTTTCTTATGCATGTACATATGTCAACAAATAAAAACATTTTAAAGATTCAACTGTCGCATTGGTATCTGTGTCACCCCGCCCTTTTACTTTCAACTAAAATCAAGAGGTCTTTGCTTTATGAAGTGTAGAGCAACAGACATTAATAGAAATTTTACATTTACAAGTGTAGCTATTGTTCTTGGACCGTTACTATGCAAATTACTGGCTCAAAGTCGATTTTAAGCTGCTCAAGTATTTCATGTTTTTACAAATGAAATATTCATAACAGATCATTAAAGACAATGGTATACTTGATCAGTTCCTATTCTAGCTAGGAAAAACAACGTCAACTATAAAGTGATGTTGGTGTATTCGTCCTACGTGTCGGCGTTCGGTAAAGAACACAATTTATCATCAAGTGAATTCGCATGCCCGTTGATTAAATAATGAAACTGGTCAATATTCAATATACTCAGACACCGTTTTGATATTGCTTGTACGTTTGTCAAGAAATGAAGAGATTTAAGGCCGTAAAGGCACGCAATAAAGAAGTTGTGGTCAAGGAAGATCTGTTCCATTTTGTCTTATTCAGAATCAAACTTGTATTTCCAGAGGACGTTGGGATGTTTCCGCCGCCGATTAAGAAATTATTCTTGATGATTTAAGCGTTACGTTACTGGTTTTCGGCTGTCCGAGTCTGAGTGAGGAAAATAATGAGATGCAAATGCGCTCTTTATATTGAGATGGGCAGGCACACCCTGGAATGAAGTGTGCACGCGCACCTTATTTTTTGGCGCATGTGCGCATACAACTTTATTGTGCACATGCGCATGCGCATATTAATTTGGTCTACGCAGGCGCAAAAATTTTCCGACTGCACAGGCGCACAACATTTTTGCCTGTGCAAGCGCATTTCATATTGACCTGCGCAGGCGCATATCGAATAGGTCTGCGCTAGCGCATAACATTTTTATCCGCGCAGGCGCATAACAATTTCGTCTGCGCGGGAGCATTTCATATTGACATGCGCAGCCGTATATCGAATTGGTCTACGCAGGCACATATCATTTTGGCGTGCGCATGCGCATTTTATTTTTGTCTGCGCAAGCGCATATGATTTTGAGATAGGCACACGCATCTCTTTTTGCCAGTTACCGAGAATTGAATTTTCGTCTTCCGAGATTTTGACCAGCATTGTTTTAGTCCTAGATAAAATCTTCCCGTCCCCTGTTACTGTCCAGGAAATCCACTGTAATTGCATATTCGTTAAAAGAACATAGCCAAGCCTTATATTGAAATCCAGTTTTAAATTGTTTTCCAGTGGTACCGATAAAGGTAGTTTCTGTTACAAAGGTATACTTTTGAACAAAGTTACTGCCAAAATCACATGCAGTGAATAACATAAATTCCTGTGGAAATCTTTGTATAAATTGTGGAAACAGTTATCTCAGGTGCTTCAGTAAAAGGCTTCAAGACACATCCATGAAGTTTCTGGGTTTAGCACTTGCACTTACATGCGCAATAATTGCTCAGATAAGTTTTCCACCAGGCACATTTCACTCATCACGTGTGCTTATAGCTAAAGGCGCGGTTTAATCAAGCCGCAGTCGTACGATGCTGACTACAAAAACGGAAAACAATAATCACTAATTACTTTTTCATTTTTTGCGTTAGCAGAACATTCTTCAGTTGAGTAGAAGAAATGTTTGTATACAGAAATATATCTGCAATTTGTTTATCTGAGATATTTACATACTCTCATTTATTGCTTTTTGAATGTGTCAGAGGAACTTTTGTTTTAAAAAAGAACCATCTCCCAATGGTCCTCTGAATGAAACTTGTAAAGGTTTGTTGATTTCCTCTAGTTTTATAATACTGAACATTCAGTAAAAAATGACAAATGATAAAATGCTTTGTGTAGTTTTGTTTTGGGCCAGGTGAGAAACTTGATGTCCGACTATAGTTCCAGATCATGGCAGGGCTATGTCAAAACCAAAATTATTGGGGAGGGTTGGGGTATTGCAACCTCTGGTAGATTCGTGTACGGGACGTTACTAAAACCGGGAACGTGCAAAGGTGAATGTGAGTTTGGAGATGTGAGTCTTTAGAAATTTTTCGAAGGCTGGCAGTTTTGAATAATTAAGAACGTTAAGCTTCGCTGCAGATATTGTATATTGCAGACCGTTCTTCTTCTCATATTGACCGTTCCCCGTTCTTTGTTCCGAGTTTTAGTAGCGTCCTTCGTGTATGAAGAGTCGCAAGCACCAAAGCCAAGGGTGCGAGTTCCTACGATACAGGGGTTCGGAGGCATGTTCTCCCAGAAACGTTTAAATTAAAGGGTCTTTAAAATATTATTTCCTGCACTCTGGGAGTAATTTCTAGCAAGTTTAAGCGGCTCTGAACTGAGAACGAGGAAAATGATCTCGTGCCGAAACCGTAGGACACGCAATAGGGGCTGCAGACACATTTTCTCACAAATTTGTACAAAAATTACTGGTCCTAACAGTTTCGAGTTAGCGATGTATCGGATATTTAAGAAATGGCCCGTGCTTAGTGTGCGTCATCGAGTTACGGATGAAGTTTGTGTTAGTGATGCGTCGGATATGTAAGGAATGGTCCGTGCTTAGAGTGCATCTATCGAGTTATGGATGAAGTTTTGAAGAGCACTAAAAATATGTTTGGGTGGCACGTGCGAAGCGAACATTTCTAGCTCTTCGACGTCTGTAAACCGCAGCAATGAGAAAAAAAGCTTTGATTTTCAACAGCAGTAATCTACGAACAGACCCTTTGTATCTGAATATAGGTTTAATTATATTAAGAAACGGACAAAATTCATAAAACGCAAACTGCAACAATAGGTTTTCTTGAAAATTTCCTTCTTCTCCTATTTATACACTATATTGATAATCATTTAAAATCATTTTCTCTGAGCTCTTTTAAGCTCGAAAGAGTTTTGTGAAGTTTCTTGTTTCTGTATTCTGTAGAGCTAAATTGTATTGTTATTTGTTTTATTAATATTATGAATACAGAACTGATGTTAATTTATAATATTTTCAAGGCGGCAATAACTTATTTGTATGTACCATTATCATTACTGTTATTATTCTTATTCTTGTTGTTACTATTATTACTTATATCTCTGAACTATATTCACTCAAATGCTCACTTTCGCTAGCGTCACATTTGACACGTTCTCTAGGATTGGGAGAGAAAAAGAAGGAAGGGGGTCAAAAACGAAAAGGAACAGTGAAAGCACGGGAATTTTACTTACTGAAAAAAGGATGAATTGTTAAATGTAATTAATTATACAAAGATTAGAAAATGAAGAAACAAACAATAAATAAAATCACGGTTCTAACTTCAGTTATTGCTTGTTTTCACTTACTCCCCGGAGATTCAAATGACAAAGGGCATGGCGGCCATGTTGGAGCCCCTAACAAAAGAAACTAATTACAACTCCATTGTAAA
>JAOBYF010225546.1:0-10134 GCA_025403605.1 Parazoanthus darwini | reverse complement strand
AGAGCTCGTTAACGTGCATTTAGCGCATGTGCAATAAAACGCTTAATTTAGAACACTACAAAGTATTGAACATTTATCTGAGCTAATATGGATTAGTGGAGGTTTCTGGGCCACGAACCTACCTTTTCCTTAAGCTAACTGTAACCTTGACTCTAACCCTAACTTAAGAGAAGGATAGGAGCCCACAAACCTCCATTGCTATGGTAATGTTCCCTACTGGATTGAAATGATTCCTTGCCATGTGATCATTTCTCCTTGATGTTCAGGAGGAGTGGTGTAACAGGAAAAGAAGTCACTCCCTATGTGCTTCAAAGAGTTAACGAGTTGACGCAGGGCGAATCACTTCATGCCAGTATCCTTAGATTTTCGTTTAAACTACTACAGCCTCTAAATTGATTGTTCAGGTATCACATGGTTTTGTTTTATCTCGTAAAAACGTTTTGTGATGAATAGATAGCACGTTGACTGAGAGAAGTTGTTACTGTTACAAGAAGTGGGACGCGAGCTGTGACACTAGGAAGTGCCTCTATTTCTTGACAGATTAAGCTGGTTTAACTTTATTTTATCGGGTTTTTAGAGCAGCTAGTAGCACTTTACGGCTGAAGTTTCGTCCTTGATTCCCTGTGGCAGTGTGCAAGAAATAAATGGCTTCTGAATCTGGCGGTTCAGTTGAATCTTGTAGCCTGCGATCAACAAAAGTCGTATACCCGAGGTTTCCGCTAAAACGATCGCTTTAACTTGTAAAACTTGCCAAAATGTATTCGTTGTCTGAAATATTTGTATCTGTAGATAAATTTTAAAAACTTAGTTGCCCGTGGTTGGTGTTTGCTTTCCTTCACGAGTTACTCAGACCTCGCTTTAGTCAAGAACAGTGCTAAGGTTGGAAGTCAGATTGCTGTTGAACTTGCAAGAATCAGAAAACAGAAGGAAAATATGAAGGACACAAATACACCAAAAACACCTACAACGGTAAGACGAAACTTTCCTTGATGATAGCTAATCCCATGTCAGGTATCCGTTATATTGGCATCGGGGAAAATCAAGAGTAGAAGTCAGTAAATACTAGTGTTAAGCATTAACCGTTGTGTCAGTTAAGTGCTGCATGCCGAATTCATCTGTAGTACAAAATCTGATACAATAATTTCTGGTTGTAAACTTTACATCAATATACATGATATTTATTATTGATATTGTGTAGTACTGGTAATAGCTTGAGGCTGATCGTGAGCGTGTTACATCTTTGAAAGACTTGTGGTCTTTCAGACGACACACTTCGTCTATTTTGGGGTAGGGGTGAAGAGATTATTTAACATCTGCACCCATGGGACATTGACCTTAAGTGTTACAATAAACTTTTCTTGAGACAAACCCATCTTGTCCTGTTTTCAGTAATTGTGTGAGCAGTGACGTCATGTCGAAATCCACATGTACAGGCCGTTTGTAATGTCTTGACGTCACTGGAGTTGCTTTGCTTGTTCTTTGCGTACAGCTACCACATTTTGACAGCCTTCAAGGTAGCTTCAGCTTTGACTTTGCTGTGGCATAAATCTTGCTGTGAATGACCCTTTTTACTGAACTCGGATTTGGGCAGACTGCTTAGTTAGTTTATCAAGAATTAACTACTCTATTTTGACAACTGTTAGACATTAAGTTGCAAGTTATGTCTTTTTTTTGCTTACAGTTAGAACCCAATCAGCGATGTCTTGGATAACCTGTTTTTGATACATGTTGATGCATTTTCTCAATTTGCGATTATTCAATATGACCTTTTGTGTTTTTTTCACAGGAAAAAAACAAGACGCGAAATTTGAAATCTTCGTATGGAGAAGACATTCATACGAAATACCCGGTGCGTAAACTATTTAACATTGTGTTGTAAGTACCTTTCCAAGGCTGAATATCAACCCTAGAACAGCGTCACTTCTCGTAAATGTAATACTGACCATGCGCAGTCAGCCTGATATTAATAGCTTGGTAAGCATGTTTATTGCATCTTCTGTTTGTAACTTGTTATTTTTCGTTCTGCTTAAGGTGGTGATAGGCGGCTCCGTACTGGACTTCATAGCAACGGCAGAAAAAATCATTGTATGTATTACTACAGTTGGTGCAGACCTTTTTTAGTTGTTGATTGTTGTTTTTGGAAAACAATGAATTGAATTAGTGCCCTTTTCACATAACCGCCTTGTTTAGAAAAGGTGCCCCGCGTTGAGCCGGATTTCAGTTGCAGATGAAACGCCCTGTTCGAAAAAATTGCCTCTTATCCCCTCATTCCCCATTCCAATTCTTCACAAACAGCAATTGCGTTCAACTTAAGGAGGTGAGCATTAAAAATGGATGGTTTAATCTGAGGCTCAAAACGAGTCTTCTCTTCTGGAGGTAGAAGAATGTAGGAGACGTTTTGGACGTGAATAGAACGAAGAGCAGCGGACTCGGTTAACATTTTTAAAAGATCGTGAAGTATCAATGAAGTATGATTCCTAAGAGTTAAAAGAGTTTATTGCTACGTATTTTAGTAATTTTAGTACTATTTTTTACGCAAATAAAGGTCCAAAAACTAATAATGGTGAGGTAACTCCAGCGTTGTCTTGATCTCTTACCCTTCGCATAGTTTCTTCCTAGAAATTGAGCCATTGTTACTATGATGCTAGTTTTGATCAAAGCTTTTGTTGGACCAGTTGATGAGCAACATGTTGGAAACAGAACAAGCCCCTTGTCTTGACTTAGTATTCGGGCCTAATATATCTGTGCTCTGTGGCCTCAAATAAGGGCTGTTAAGGTAATTGAACAATGCTTAGATAGATAAAAAAAAATCAATTATATTTCTTGTAGCTTGAAGCATCCAATCCTGGTAAAGTGCGTATGACGTTTGGAGGAGTTGGAAGGAATATTGCAGGTAGGTCAGCCTCATCTGCTGAAGCATTTTGCCCCGTTTTAGTCTTAAACAGAAGCTACTGTTAAAATTGAAAACAGGCTTCTGAGAGAAAACATTATTCAGGTTGATGCTACTCAATAATGCATGTGCAAAGGAATCAAAGGTGTGACAGATAATGACGATTTTCCTTCCCTTGTACATGTAGAGTGTCTGGCGCGTCTTGGAATGAAGCCATTACTCATATCAGCAGTTGGCGGGGACCCCTTAGGTGCCATGTTGCTCAAACAATGTGAAGAAACTGCAATGGTGAGTACAAGTCTCAAACAACGACAACAACAAGACAGTCTATTTGTATCGAAAAAGGATCACAATCATTAGTGGTTACAAACCGTGATGAGATTCGGACAATGGCTTTTTTATCGCATTGCTTTTTAGATGAGATAAAATCACACGCATTGTGCAAAAACAACAGTGTCGGGAAGATTGTTAATGATGAATGGTCTAAAACATTCGTTTGAGCACTGCCTTCTGGGACCGTTTGGGTAGACAGACCCAGTCCTTTTGTAGTTTCAGGAGTGGGGAAAAGTATAATGGGAAGGTCAGATTATAAGAGACTAGGTACTAGTTGATATTCAAATTGCTACTTATAACTACAAACACACGCGCACATGTAAACACAAAAGGCGCACAAATATACCACGCGAAGAACGAACGATAAGGTATATAATGGAAAAAATGGCGTCAGTGGAAATGATTAACTCGGTTGGTTTATTTTAAGGATGGCTTAAACAGTAACGTATAATCTTCAGCGTTAAGTTTCATTGACTTCAGGGAAGCGAAGGTTAAAGGTGATCATATTTTGTTTTAACAAAAAGAAAGCAAAATGATTCTCCAGCAGCTGGACTAGTGTACTAAGTGTGTCTGTTACGTTTTGAAATAACAATAATGTGACAGGGTTCTGGGTAATCTATTGCTACCGGAATCATGCATGAATAATGACATACTAAAGGTAATGAAATCAAAACAGTTGACATTCTCGGTCCGGTCCTTTCGATTGTTGTCTTCTGACATCTTGTGCCTTTCGTTTTTGAAAGGAACTTGGAAAACAACGACACTATCAAATCACGAAAACTGAAGGACTCGATATCTACAAATTTAAGAAAATTGCAAAAAAAATGGCGATTGAAAATTGTTCGGAACTCAGAATCGCAAAATGTTTGAGTTGCAAAACTAAGTATAACGCTAAACTATCTTGGTTTCTCTGATGTCATCGTAGTGTGGAATATTTAACTCATTTTGTTCCTATAAATGTAAAATTGTCAGGCAAGGTAAATGAATCTTCTCCCCGAAACATGTCAATGACTTTGACTCAAGTTTTAGTTTTTGTCCATGCGTGTACATTTTCCAAACGAAACCTTTCTATTTAAACATATGAAAATATTTTCCGTCCGGATTATCATCGATTTAGGGTGCGTTCGCTTGGGCCTTTTCCGGAATAGGAATACATTGATTTTTTTCTGATCTGGGCTGTGATTGGCTGAAATCTTTTTCAGGAAAAACAATCCTTGTAATTCAATTCCGGAATAGTCCCAAACGAACGCACCCTTAGTAGTGTTTTCACTTGTACATCCATTGAGCAAGCGCTATCGAAAGTCATTGAAATGAGCCTCAATACAATGCTTGTCTTGACGTCGGCATTTTCTAAAAGTATCGTTTTGAACTTTTTCCACTTTGGAAAGTGTTTTCGAAAAATTCAGATTTCCGTGAGTTTTTTTTATCGTTATTCATTGCTTACGTGCTAATGAAAGATAGATTCGTGTTTTAAACGAAGGACACGACCTTAAGTACATCTTTTAATGCTCTTTTAAGATTCAAACTTCTTCTTATCACTGTATCTCCCAAGGTGTTAAAAACGCTTATACGGGTCGAAAAATGTCTTCACAGTGTACATATCCTTTCTTGTTTATTACACACGCAAAGACTGCCCGTGGGATTTCAATGTTTAAGACCAAACAAACTGCCACGTATTCAGCTGTGCTTAGTCAAGCGGGAGACTTCTCTGCTGCCGTGGGAGACATGGAAATTCATCAGGAAATTACTCAATCTTACGTGAGTATACCCCTATTTGTTGAAAACCATTTTCATTGAAAATTCATATAGTGTCAGTTAAGAGAACGAACAAAGAGAGAAACATCCAGATCTAGCAGATACCAGGAAACATGTCCTGAAGTTAAACCTTTTTTATTTCATTTAGGTAAGCAGACAGCTTTATCTTTGAATGAGACTTGAAATAAATCGTACACGAGTCAGTTCATGAGCATTTCCCATACCCAAATTACATTCAAAGGTACGAGGTCTGTTGCTTGTTAATCACACAGTGGCAAAAAATTATAATTGACCTACTTTAGTTTCGGCTACTCAGTGTCTAACTGCCCGCTTGTCAACAGAATTTTGGTTGCCAGCCAAGTATGGAGGGGGGAGTCATGATGGCCGAGTGGTTAGCGCTCGTGCCTCCCGACTCTGTAGACCCGGACTTGAACCCTGAGCATCGCATATGGGCGGAGATTTGTCGATTTCCTTCTGATTATGAGGGTTTTTCTCCTGATTCTCAGGTTTTCCTCCCTCCACAAAGTTGACTTTCACGCCAATATCTGTGCCGTCGAGCGATTAAACATAAGTGACTGGCTTGGGAGAATGGGCAACCACTCCCAGCACAAATACGGTAAACAAAGCTTAGTTTAATGCCAAGTCAAATGATGTAGATCGTCCTCAGGTCTTAACATTGTTACACAGTCATCGGAACTGTCTTTTTAGTGTTTAAACCGGCAATCCTTAGACTTGAAATAAATGGAACTCTTTAAAACTTCGTCGAACACGCCTTTTCAGATTTCTGGCTTTGAAGAACCGATTAGTCAAGCGCCACTCGTGATAATTGACGGTAACATCAGTGAAGAAGCGATTAAGTGCGTGTGTGACATGTGCGGCACGCATCAGATACCGGGTGAGTACACGACTCGCGAATTGATCCACTTCTCACCAAACCCATTTCACTTTAGTGTGCCTAGGGAACCGATGTTTTCCGATTGAGTTCGCTTTCATTTGGCATTTTTGGTATTCCTCTTACAAATGGATGAGCAGCGGTTTTCTTTCTTTCATCGGCGTGTGTTATTGACAATAATACCAACGACACAGACAGTGAATGTAAATTGTATTGTTAATTATTCTACTATTCCTACTTTTATTAACAAAGTTTACTTCATTTCAGTTCAACAATGAGAGTCACTGACAATCTGGCGTTTTCGTGTTCCGTTATACTTGTCTCGTGCTGTAGAATTTCTGTAGTATTTATACCACACTCTATAGACAAATGTTTTAACCTAAACGAGTTTCTTTAACCTCTGATATAAACTGCTTTTACCATTCATCAGCTAATCAGACCCAGTAGGAACTTTCGTTCTGAGAGTACATCCTTACTGAATCAGAGCGGGCATTAAATACCGTCTAGGTAAGATACGTTTATTGACGTCAAGAAATAATTGCACGTTTTTCCCCTCTGTGCCTAGTTTGGTTTGAACCGACCTGTATATTAAAGGCAAAGAAGCCATTTTTATCCGATGCTTGGAAAAGCATCACCTACACATCACCCAATCTTAACGAACTGAGAACAATGAATCTAGCTGTAACCAAGCAACCAGACCACAGATGGGAGGCAGACGACAACCAAACTGCCGATGAAGAACAAAGTGAGAGAAAGCTTGAAGAGATTATTGACGAGTGTTTGCGTCTGTGTCAGCCTCTCCTGGCTCACATCCACTGCATTGTGGTGACACTGGGGAAGAAAGGTGTCCTTGTTTGCCGGAACACATCCACTGACATTCCATTTCCAACTGCCCAACGACTCACTCACCTGCCAGCAACACAGCATGGCTTAGCATCCGCACTTCACTTTCCTACCACGTGGCCCAACCACAAACCCGCTGAAGTTGTTAACATCACAGGTGCTGGCGACAGGTAAGGATCGTAGTTAATGAACGGCTCTTGTTCTGAACAATTTTTGTTGAAAACATGTTTTGTCAGATTCCTTTTTGTTTTGTTTATAGTGACATTACCTTGCTAGTTTGTGACAGTGAATTGAGGTTGTGTGACAGCAATGAAACAGCATGATGGCAGTGACATAATAACATTTCATCAATAGCACATTAGAAACAACACTGTGGCAGTGAACCAGCGTGACAGATGTTTGTTCCAGTAACATTTCAGGTGTTAAAGACAGCAACGTGACATAATGTGACGGTGAACTAACCCCGATGGCATTGTGTCACAGTAACAGTACATCACTCACACATTACTGTCAGTAGCGTGACATAAAGTGACATTGAACTAAGCCCGATGTTATTGTGTCACAGTAACATTACATTACTCACACATTACTGTCAGTAGCGTGACATAATGTGACGGTGAACTAAACCTGATGGCACTGTGTCACAGTAGCATTACATCACTCACACGTTGCTGTCAGCAACGTGACATGATGTGACGGTGAACTAAGACCGATGGCATTGTGTCACAGTATCATTTCGTCACTCACATGTTACTGTCAGCAGCGTGACATAGAGTGACGGTGGGCTAAGCCCGATGGTATTGTGTCACAGTAATATTACATCACTCGCACATTGCTGATTAGTAGCGCATGATAATGTGGCAGTAATTCCTGAAGGAAAAATCCCAGAGCAGTTGTACACTAATGTTGGACTGCGCGACGCTTTTCAAAACGATTTAACCAATAACAATCCAAAAAACAACCCCGAATATGGCACAATTTTGTCCGTTTGATAAATATCAAGGCATTTTTGCCAGTTTTACTCTAGATTAGTTATGTAAGTGGAAAACGTTCTGGCAAGAATAAATTATCTTTTTGCGCACCATTCTGTTTGCCACAAGTGTAAGTGATATTCGACGTTTTCTAAATTTCCGTTAAAACGCACTTTTTGCGATAAATTTGCTGTTTAACTGTAGTAAACCCGGGTCGTAATAGAGGTGTGTTTGTGCTTAGCCTAGCTCACTCACTCACTCAGACCCTCCGTCCGCCAGAGCTACAGCGAACAAAAGAAGCTACTTTTCCGATGAGGAGACATGGATTTTCATGTTACCCCGAAAGGACTATATTATACTTATAGATAATAGTTTACAAAACCTGACTTTTTCATATTTGTTTTAATCCCTACAGCCTGGCCTCAGCAATGAGCGCGTCAATAATACAAGGCTATGAGCCTTCCCTATGTGTGAAGGCCGGACTCATGGCTGCAGAATACTCCATTGGCTGTCAGTACGCTATATCCCCGTCCGTCAACCCCCATAATTTCACGCCTCAGACCGTGAAGGCCTACGCTCCTTTTACTCCACACCAAGTTGATATCTCGCATATACAATAAACTAACGCGTCAAGTAGTTCGAACGTTTGTTAGTTTGTAAATTGAATGAATATTAAATTGTATCTCACTTGAAGTTTAGTGAAATATGAGTTTCAAATAAACTGATGTCCGTGAAGAGTGGTCGTGTATATGTGTACTTCTGTTCACACACAAGCATTCCAAGTTTGGAAGGTTTATGAGCTCTCACAATTAAGAGAATAATCCCAGCTGCTTTAAAGGAAAGCTTTAAACTTATACTATAGTCAAACGCGTTGTTGTCCCTTTGTCCAAGTTTAATTTTTCGAAGAAGCAGATAGCATTTTATTCAAGGTTTTTAATAATCCCGATTCGTCTAGTTTTGATATATTTTATTGCACTTATACATCCTTTTTAAACTGAACAGCGTAAGTGGCTGCATGTTCAATTGCTTGTGTTACATGCTTTTTTTTAAGAACAACCAGCTTTATATGAACAACGAAGTTCAGATTGGCCAAAATTAAAGAACAAGCTGAAGCTCGAGCTCATAGCTGTTTTTTAACTTTACTGAGCCTCGATCTTTAATTTATAACAATACAGAATGAATAAAAAACGATTTGGATCGTTTTCATTGCCCCAAAATATATACGCTGTACACATATACTTGTCATGCAGTTAGTTCCCTTCAATCTTTGTACAATAATCACTGGAAATCGTCTCGGGATGTATTGGTCAAAAATACACCCGCCAAGCAATTCGTTTTCCAATAAATAGATTGCAATATCTTAGGTTTAGTTTTTATTCGATTTAAATCACATATAGAAATAAGAACAATAAATAAGATCGATTCGAGCTTCAAATCGCCGTAAAATTAAGAACAATGAACCTCGGCCAAATTTAGTGTTTCTTATAAAAAAAAAAAGCGTGTATCGATTGCAGCGCCTCTGACTTTCCTGAAGAAACATAAATCATGATTGGTGTTCTTAAATGATGAGAAAGATGTTTGGCCGAGATTTCAACAGCAGGTATTTTTATAAAGCAGTTATGCGCCTGTAGTGATAGTGTTTTTCCCGAATAACATTTTAATACGTGGATTATGCAAACAGGTGCGGATGGCGGAAGACCGGCCGACTCAGCATTTCAGTTATATTAAAGGGACAGAGAAAATCCCTTTCGGTATTCCGATGAGAATGGTTGGAAAGTGTTTCAAACTTGGCTTTTGATTTGGTCGAATACATTATTAAGCATGCCTTGCAGATAAAGAACGATGTGCAAATTAATTGGTGTATTGTGTAGTGTGAGTAAGTTTGTGGAAGTAGAGGGCTTACCAATATATAAGTCAACTTGTGGCAGATCAGATCACGTGCAACCCAAGCTGATAGTAAATGTCCAGGCAGATAGAGTGGTATGGAATTTGGTCAATATTGTCAAGCTTTTTTGGGGAGATGTAACGATTTTTTTTAAAAATATTGCTGAAAATATTGGAATAAAGTTAAACAACCCCAACCGGGAATCTGACTCTCCACCCCCCTCCCCTCTTCTTCCATCCTCAAGGAACGATAAGACCTGACACTATAAAACTTTCTAGATCTTCCTAAGACTAATCCTTAGGACGACTATTTCCGTTGCCATAGTAATTGCGTTTTTCATCGACACTTCTCAAGAAGATTCTTTTCTAAAAATACACTGCTTGGCACTTTTTGTCAATTGAACAAAATGGATCTAGCTGACCCAAGACGATTCCTGAAATTAACAAATTTCAAATATTTAAGTGATTTTCTGACATCAAAAAAATTAAAGATGGCCTCCCTGAAATTCGTGATGTTTTGTAGTTTTGAGAGCAGGTAGGGTTAAACAACTCGTTAGGAATGAGTT
>JAOBYF010225545.1:0-17781 GCA_025403605.1 Parazoanthus darwini | reverse complement strand
ACATCTCCCCTCCATAAACACTACCCCCCCCCCCCCCCCAGTCATTTCGTTTTTGGATCCGCCCGGTGAATCTTCACTCCACTAATTGGATAGGAAAAAGGTCTTTGGTGGATCATTGTTAACTAATCGGGTACTTCATTGTGACGGCTACTTCTAATTAAAGAACAAACCAATTACGTTATTTATTGTACTAGGGCACTAAACATTATTAGCTAGGTCTGTCCAGATATCGCAATAGAACGTGACAAGTACCCTGTTATATTTATTGGACTAGAGAGTCGCTCAGTTCCTCTGGCCGGTGAGAGCGGAGATTGGCGAGCCAGTGAGGAGTGGTGATGGTGGGAGGGGGTGGGATTCACCGCACATTTGGACCTGACCCTCACAAATTGACAAAACCCAGTGAATAGAAAGCGTGCTAAGACATGGAAGCCTGGCTCCTTATTGTCTGGTTGTTTTTTACCCGATAGGGAGAGGGGGCGGCTACATTGCAGGGGGGAGGGGGGTTGGCTTTTGAAAAATGGCACACAGATTTTTGGACACAAATTATCTAAGTTACATTATTTTTCTCTCACTGAATCCTCAAAGTGAAGGTCAGGGCTAAGATAAGAGTTAGGCTTATGGTATTGTGCATGTATTGGCGGTTTTCTGTTATCCAATAAATGTGTTTTAGTACGTCTGAATCGCACCACTAAAAGTGTATCATTCAATTTCTGACTTGTTGGCTCACAAGGCACTCACTGAAACAGCAGTCTTCGTTCCTGGTTTAATAATTATGAAAAACAATAGAAGCATTTAACTATTTACAAGTAGTAAGATAGTAATAATAATAATAATAATAATAATAATAATAATAATAATAATAGATGTATGGCTGAAACTTTGTATATTTCATAACGTTCAATTTTACTTTGCTTCATAGCAATGGTATAGGAAATTTGCACCCGTTTTCTTTGGTAGCCTGTATTCATTTTCACATTGATTAATGGGAGAGTTACGTGTTGCAGTTTGTTGGCCAAGTTTTAATTATGAAAATTTATGAATCAAGACCCAAATGTGCATCAAATATTTGTGAGTCATGGCCGACTTTTTCGTAATTAAAAAACTGGTTCTGATTAGCTTTGTAATTCTACAAAGTAAGTTCTTCTTGCTAAAACCTTATTATCCCTTTCAGTCCCATCAAGCTTATGAACATCTACTTTCTCCTTACATTATCAGTGTAAAATATGTTGAATGGATGTAGGAACGTAGGAGTTGAGCATCACTCCGAATTTTACTAAGGTGAACTTCAAAATTCTCCCATCATACTAATAGGAAATGCATGGAGACAAATGACGAGAATCTAGCAACTTATTTGACATTATATAAGGAGTGAAAGGTTGAAAGGCTTGTGCTATTTTCAACGTAATTACGTAAGTTGAAGCACACATTGCCGTAAACGGTCAAACAAGCGCCCTGCCTCAAATTAAACAAGCATCCTGTTTCGAATAGACGCCCCTACCGCCTTGAGAACAACACGTCAGCGGCTTATCAAAGTTTATGCCTTAGCTACAATTTGCTGTAAAACTTCCTTTTATATATTTTTTACAGTTTGCTGTCAAACTCTTACAAGCCATGTTTTATATTAAAGAGATCAAAAATTGCGTATGTGCCCTGTCTCCAATAACCGCCCCATCCGGTCTAAGTTGAAAAATTGAGACTGAAAACACCAAAGCATTTGTTTGAGTTTAAAGGTAACTGTCAGAAATGTGATAGTCTTATTATGCAAATAAAAAGCTCCATGGCAAATAATCGGTGACTACAACGGAATCCGTGATCAGGTATAAACACATGTAAATTTAAAACGGTCGTTATCATTCATGTGTTACTTTTTAACTAACGACAAAACCCAAATAAAAGAACACGTGTTTTGGAGATTCAGGCTGATGCAGTTCTTACGTAACGGGTGTTTCATAAGAAATCAGCCTGAAAGTGTTCTTAAGAGATTTTTATAAATCTCAATGAAAAGAGCGTACTATTTGACTATATACTGACATGATACTTTTTATTAATATGCAATCACACCGCGGTCTCATGAACACGAACGGGCAGTATTTCTTTTACTTACCTTTCTGGTGAAATCAGTGTACATGTATTTGTAATGGTCCAGCACATTTACTAAGATCCTCTCCAGATTTCTCTTGTGTATCTAGTACCTATTTCTTTTTATACAAGAACCTGTTTTATGTGTCAGGCTGAGTTGGTTCTTAAATATGTATATGGTACATTATTGGCCCAATTTCAGCCTGAGTGTTCTTATTTCACATGTTCTTTTATGCGGGTTTTTACTGTATAATATCATGAGTCCCATATCACTATCTTTATACACCCCCAGTGTAAACGGAGACTGTTATTGTTAATATCTGTACAACCAAACGTTCAGTTTAAATACATGGATTAGGCAAATCGCTTAGATTTGTATTTTTCATTGCTTATCAAACATTCTGAAACATATCGCTTAATAATCTCTCAATGGGAACGGTTCCAATTGTTTTCTTGAAGAATAATTCCTTGATTGCAGTGGCGCTGACTCGCCTTAAAGTTGGTAGCAATAGCAGTAGCCGACCAAACCGCGCGATTTGTTGTGGGTACTGGGTTCGTGTGTATTCTCCCAGCATCCTTTGTGCCTGGTCTTGGACCGTCTCAATTTGTTCGGGGTCCTTGAGACCGCATGAGGCTGAAAAGTAGTACGCTAGAAACGGAATAAGCAAAAAAGAAGTTAGTTTTGATATCCAATGCTTGATTTAAAACACACGTGATGAAACGTATGACTTTCAGTATAAAGAGTAGGGCCACTTTGTTATTTAAATGATTTGTTGTTCTGTGTTGTGTTGTGTTGTGTTCTTTCTCTGCCCTGCTCAGTCCTGCACTGTCCTGTCCTGTCCTTTCCTGTCCTATTCTGTCTTGTCCTGTCTTATCCTGTACATGTCTTGTCTTGTCCTGTCCTATCCTGTCCTTTTCTGGCCTGGCCTGGCCTGTCCTGTCCTGTCCTGTTCTTTTCTGCCCTGTCCTTTCCTGTCCTGTCCTGTCCTATCCTGTCTTGTCTTGTCTTGTCCTGTCCTGTCCTGTCCTGTCCTGTCCTTTCCTGTCTTGCCTTGTCCTGTCCTTGCCTGTCCTGTCCTGTCCTGTCCTGTCCTGTCCTGTCCTGTCTTGCCTTGTCTTGTCCTTGCCTGTCCTGTCCTGTCCTGTCCTGTCCTGTCCTGTCCTGTCCTGTCCTTTCCTGTCTTGTCTTGTCCTGTCCTGTCCTTTTCTGGCCTGTCCTGTACTGTCCTGTACTGTCCTGCCCTGTTCTGTCCTGTCATATCCTATCCTATCCTATCCTATCCTATCATATCCTATCCTATCCTATTCTATCCTATCCTGAAGTCCTGTCCTGTCCTGTCCCGTCCTGTTCTGTTCTGTCCTGTCACTACTTTTCCTACCATGCATAGTCGTATCTTAAAACTGGCTTGTT
This sequence comes from Parazoanthus darwini, assembly GCA_025403605.1. Classification (NCBI taxonomy): domain Eukaryota; kingdom Metazoa; phylum Cnidaria; class Anthozoa; order Zoantharia; family Parazoanthidae; genus Parazoanthus; species Parazoanthus darwini. The sequence continues at coordinate 14,291 of JAOBYF010225545.1, read as the reverse complement.
TAGTTTTGTTTTCACCGATTTGCAGCTAAAAAGGACAACTTACTTGGTTTGAACAAAACAATCGCCTTCAGACACGCATACTCAGTAGAGTCCACCTCCATTGCTTTAAACTTATTCACGGCTTCCTGCATGACGCGCACCGTTGCCATGACATCCACAATCTTCTCCGGGGGAGTGTTGTCCACGTGCATCCCAGACGCGGCCAGGATTGGTGCAATCTCCAGGGGCATGGACCACTGACTGGCGCCCAACATGAAAAGTTCTCGCCAGCCTTCCTCCAGCAGGGTAACCTGGCCGGGTTTGGAAGGTAGAGACCGTTATGACATGTCGGAATAAGGACTGCGCATGCGTGTGAGTTGGTTAGAGAAAACTGCTGGCCAAATTTCCAAGATGGCTTTTTGAAACCTAATTATTTTTAAGCAAAAGTATGAAGCGTGTAACTTTTTTCGACCAAAAAATTATGAGGCTGACTTTTCACAGTAAATGAAGAAAAACAAGATAAGCAAATCTGACGTGATAAAACCCTTAACTTTTGTATAGTTTTCTTGGTTTTTTTTTTTACAAATTTGTGAGGTTGGTTGGCGTTTTTCCGACATGCCGACAGTTAATAGTAAAAGTAAACAGCTGATCCAGGGAGTTGTCCAAACGGAGTTTAAAATATCACTTCAGAAGGAATGACCTCTTCCAAAAGGTATGAAGATAAAGGGTCTTATGTTGGAAATAAAGTTTAATATAGGCCCTTTCCCAGACAAGATATAGTTTATCATCGGAGTAAAGTGAAATATGAGCTATAAATTTCTTTTTAAATGTTTTTCCCTCTCATGTTAAAAATAATACTTAAAGTTACATATTTTTGCATGTATATAATGTTTAATGTGTTGCATTATATTTAACGTACGACTTGTAAATTGTTTGATCTTCCTCTCTGCTTTAGTTACAAATATTATAATAGCCATTGCTCTGCCTCAATTAGTGAATACTATTTGTAAACTATTGCCAAACAAACTTTTATTCTAAAACTTTCAATCAGAAATGAAAGTGAAAAAATTGGAAACAGTTGCCTCTGTATGTGAGGATTGGTTTAAATCCATTTTAAAGAAATATATGGGAAGTTACTCGGGGCTTCGTGTTAAAATCTGTTCTATAATTTTTCAGTTCTAGTTTAAAAAGAACCAATTTTTAACGCTTCTTAGTTCTTACCTGATCCCTGAAAGGCAGACTAAGAAAGGACGGAATATTCCGTGCCCATTTCACGGACATGAACAATAACCTTGCGGCAGACTCGCATACAGATTCCGGGTTGGAGTAGTACATGGGGACAGATATATCGGACTGCAGTCTCATCGGATTGGGGTCTATACCGAGGTCAAACTCACTCACGGGGACTGGGCACCCCTCCACGCACGGCTCTGCCGCCAATAGCGTGTTGATGAAACCGCTTTGTGTGTGTGCATGCCCAGACGAAGTCAGTTCGATCCTCTCCTGCGCTTCTTTCATCATCTTTTGCTTTCGTAGTGTGGAGCTTCTAGGCCCGCGCTCATGCTGCACAGCTAAAAGATTTCAATCAACTGGAGGTCAATGGCTAGGCTCGAAATGAAGTTGTTATAATTTTTTTTGTGTACAACTATTAGGGATCATCAAATGCTGATATTTTGTAATAAAAGCCATGAACCGGAACAATGATAAATCGAGAAAACAAAGTTGGCAAGTAAGACGGGATAATTATATTGCATAAATGCTCTCTATACGAGTTTCTTAGAATCGACCTTGACTATAGTAAAGCTGATTAAAGTCTGATCTAGATTTGTAGTAACGTCATGCTTCTTAGAAACATCTCTCTGTCTCTATCTGTCTGTCTGTCTGTCTGTCTGTCTGTCTGTTTGTCTGTTTGTCTCTCTCTCTCTCTCTCTCTCTCTCTCTCTCTCTCTCTCTCTCTCTCTCTCTCTCTCTCTCTCTCTCTCATTCTATTAGTATTACTCTTCCTAGAATTTGCAAACCACTCCGGTTTCTTTTCGTACCTGCATGTATTGAAATCATGTGCAGCTTTAAAAATGCTTTTATTAGAACTCTAAGAAAACATCCATTCAGTCAGTTTATCTCGTACCGATCTATGCAGCCTCTTTAATTGGGGCAGCCTGCTAATCATTTCTCAATAATCTATCTGGTGGTAGATCAATTGCTAATTCATTTCTTGTGCACTTATTGTTTATCCTAATAAGAGTAAAAGTATGCAACTTAAACTTACACCCAGTATAAGGTTGCTTTTTTAGGCAAAAGTATAAAATAGAACAGCGTATAAATGTTAGCAGTTCTAACTTAAAATCTAGGTTTTTCAATTTTGTATATAGACACTATAAACTGAACAAGTTGATAATAATTAAGCCTTTATCGCGTTTCGAAACTGAAAGGGCAAGGCGAAGTTCGTACTTGTTGGCGAAGTTTCTAAAAACAGAATTTTTTAACTTGCACGTCCGAGTGAAAATAAACATACTTCCTGCGCCATTTTTGTCGTTGTTAAATTTGCCAAAGTCGCAGTTTTTGGAATAAACCCCACAGATTCTGGCTGTTTATCCAATCCGACTTCCTCTTTTCATTTCTGGCATTTAAGAAGGGTTAATTTCAAGTTTTTAAATGACATAGAAAATGTGGACGTAACAAAGATCTAAAACCCTTGCGACTCCCTGCCAGGGCGTTGTGTTGTTCCATTTTAATTGAGGAACTTTATGTTTTCTTTGTTGTTTTGTTTTTTGTTGATTTTGTCGTATTCTGGCATAGCTTTATAAGCACGTTTGTCACTGGCCCCAGTGACTGTGTCGGGACTGCATCTTACCCAGAACATTGACTAAAATATTAATTCATTGCCTGCCAAGAAACCCTGGAAAACGTCAGGTTTTACAAGCGACTGAGAAAGCTGCAAAAACCAAGAACTCTATAATTATGAACTTCCTGCAGTTCAGACGATTTCATTACTGATACGATTGAAAATTTCTTCAGATATTTGCTGTTCCAATTATGTTCTTTTAAGATGGACTAGATTCAATTTAGGAATTGAAATCGCCCCGATTATTCAGTTTTAAATGTAAGTGGAATAAAATTACTGAATTCACTCAGGGCTAAAACAAAAGATGAAAATAACCTTATCAATTATAAAACCGTTTCGTGCTTGCAGTGGCTTTAGCTTCTTCGTACTAAAAAATCAGTTGTCGATTACTCTAAAGCGTATATTTCTGATTTATTGTATTAGTTCTTTTGTTTCTTAAAGGACCTGACAATCAACTCGAAGTGTGTCACTTTGTACAACATCACTTTCTGTTTATTTAATGTTTACATTTTGAGGCGATAATTAGCTAATGTTGTAGCACCTTTACACATACAGTTTTTATTATCCCTTAAATATTTTATTTGCTGCTATATCTTGCACTGCGGGATGCTTCCTCGCAATATGCGGTTGGTATTTAATGTTTAAAGCGTTTTTTGATTTCCGTCTTTTTTTTGTTGAAAAGTTGTGGGAAATCCTTTTCGCCAAGAAATCTTGGATTCGATGTATTTTACTGTCTTTATTGGCCATAAGAAAATGGCGCTGTTTGAGCCACGCGCATATGGTTCAGTCGGAAAATAGAATAAAAACGTAAAACAAATTGTCGAAAAAGGTTTCGTATCCCTTGATTTTGCATGTGTTCAATCGCGAATTACTGCTTTAAAGCGACTCGAGGCCGGTTTTGACTGACTGAGTTAGCAGACGAAAAGCCAACAGGTTTAACGTCAACATACTCGGCATTTCATTTTATCCGGTGTTTATGGGGCTATAAAACAAGAAATAGCCGCGACACTGGAGATTATACCTGGGTTATTTATTCAACAAACGTGCCGGGTGGGAAATAATCTTGACCTGGATGCAACTTGTGCTCACATTTAAAAAAATATCGCATTTAATAAGTCACCAAAAAGATATTGAAAAATGAAAATGTTAAAAGTTCGATGTCTTCTATTAGTAGATAGAATTAAGAGAGGCAAATTTAGTTAACGACACTTATTTTATTATTTTGGCGAACGTAGGCATGTTTTAAAACAGTATTCTTCTTCGCTGTTATATATAACATAAAGGAGAAAAAAATAATTGCGACATGATCTAAGTTGCGAAAACTGGCTTGCAGTTCTAAGTTGAATACTAGAAACGGAAATTAAAAACGAAGTAAACTAAAAAAACTTGCAAGAAAAAATGAAAAAAATAAAGGATCTTACATGATCAAACTCACAAGGATGTTCGTTAGAAAGAGGTGGGCGGAAAATTTATATAAACAGAAAAAGACATAACAAAGTCAATTGAACGTATATCGCCTATGAATATTTTGCCGTTTTTAAAGAAATAACACCAATTTTTATTACAAGATTTTTTCAGCTAAAATCTGTTTTTTTCAAGACCTCAGACTCAAATTCTTTTTATGAAAAATGTTCTTAATTTTTTCATTTTGGGTCTGTCAAATATGTCGGTGAGTGGCTGTATGCGTTCAGAGGCTGTTGCCAACCGAATATGTCAAATCACTTGCCCTGTAAGCTAGATTTGAGCTGGTTACATCCGAGTGAAGTTGGCGGCTGTGCACGCACTTTAAAATCGCCTGTTTACCAAATTCAAATATGAAACTGCGCGCCGCATCAATTCACTTTGTATTTGGCCAAGCGGTAAGTATCAGTAAACAAAAACAACACTACCTCCCTCTGTTCTTCATTTTTAATTACAAACTTTGAATCACCCACCTCAGCAAAAATGACTCAAAGCAAAGAGTCTAGATATTATTTTGACATGAAGTTACTGCGTGTTAGTTAAAGTTAAATTCGTTGTATGTTTCTGACTTCGTCTATTCGTTCAGTGTCAAAGTTATCTTTCTTGTTGTAGCAGCAAATCTGCTTGTGCCAATCCCTCGTTATTTCCAAACATTGAATTTTATTTTTGATACGACATCAAACGAAGTATCTGATGACTTTAGGAAACCGCGTTTGGCGTACAGTGATCAGGAAAAGAAATATAAGAAAAAACTATAGCTTCAGTTTTACGGGAGCTTTTTCTATTTTAGTTTGACAACATTGGCAGCTACTTCACAAAATTCTGAAGAAGGAAGGCCATAAACTGTAACAAAATCATTGCTGAGGTTTATCATGAAAACGATTTTGCAAGAAATGCTGCAAGAAAACTCGGCTCAGTTTTGAGGTAGAATGATAATGCGTGGGCACACTCTCATGTAGCTTGGAATCACTTGATCAGTTGAAATGCAGGAAACTCAAAAATACCATAAAAAGCTTTTTTTTACCGGATCACAAAAGCTAAAGTCAAGTCAATATGGGCAAGGAAGCGCTTCTAGTCATACGATCTAGATTTTCGTTGACTCGATCGTTGGTTGAGTTAAAAAAAAAGTTCCAAGCTGAGCGCTTGGCTTAGAAACATCTAAAACTGATTTAGAATTCATTCTTGACTTTCGACTGAGAATGTTTAAGACCGGCGAGCAAAGCCAGACTAAAAAGAAATACATAAGTGTATATTTGAGATACCGAAATCGTATGGAGTGTGCTAGTTTGAGGTTTTGTCTTAAGGGGGGTTTGCATTGAGAACTCAAAGAAAGATTTATGGAGATGTTATTGAATAAGCCGATGAAATATAACTTCTAAACAAGCTTGGTTCTAAGAGTGCGCGCGTTACAATAGAAATATCAAAATATGGCTATACAGTTGCGATTGGTATGTTGCATGCTCGCGATGTGATTTCTCCCAGCTTCCCAGTGAAATTTCTTTCCAATGTTTGGGTTGTATTTCGGAACACTGATATTTATTATGCACAATCTATATGCACATATACTTTTTCGCCAAATGAGTTTTTAAAAGTGATACTCACAGACATTGCCCCGAGGATGCGTTTTTCAGAAGAATTGATTGATATCTTTCAAAATATTGTTTTGGCACGTTTAGTGAGTTCATGGCTTTCGATTCTTTCAATAAGAAAAAGAAGCTTTTTTATTTTTCAGAAAAAAATACTTTGCAAGCGGAGTTTTTCGTTTAATGACAGCTATTCTTTACTTTCTTATCAATTTATCTTTGTTTTGGATCGCTAATGAGCTCAAAAACTCTCTTATGTATCAGCAAGAGAAATTAATCAAGCAATGACAAAATAAGCCCAGCAATGAGGTTGACAAATCAATTGTAGAACAGTTTATAGAATGTCTATCAGTTTCTTCAAACATAAAGAAGAAAGGAGTTGTTTAGCGAGAATTGCATTGTAAAAGTCAGGATTATGAAAGTCGTTTAGTGGAAAAACGCCTCGAGTTTCTTATAGAATTATACGGGGGGAGAAACCAAAGCCCGTAGGATTTCATCAGAAGGACTCAGAACTGAAGCGTCACATTCGCGAAAGTAAATTGTGTTAGTATGTCTTACTGTTGAGTCATTTACGATATCTGCATGCATAAACTATACAGAAAAAACGGATAAAAGTTATCAAGTCAAAAGCTTCTTGAACCACAAACGTGGAACTTAAAAGTAAGTTTGCACTTGAATTTTCATTTTATTACATGTATTTCGGTCGTTAGTATGTTGGTGTTTCGGGGTGAAATAAAATTTGTCCATGCCAAGATAAAACTGAATTTTTCAATATGCTTAGAAAATACCCAAGTTTTGTGTCAAGCTTGTGCGACCTTGCGTTCGTTTAGCACCGCCTCGGAAATTAACTGCTACGAACTCGGGAAATTTCAAAGATAAAAAGGTGTTAATTGTACAGAAACGTGCCTTTGTAAATATTTCTTTGTCACCCGGGCAGCTAGACTTATTCTGACATTCCTTGATTTTTATAAATACAGACCAGGGAAATTTAGAACGCTTACTGAACTTGAATATCAGTAGCTTAATGTGGTATTAATAATTCAGAAAAACAGTCATCCACAAGCCGAAATTATTCTTCACAATGAGCTGTTTCCAGATGTTAAATCCAAAAATCTCATAAACAATGACAACTGAAGTTCCTTTCCTTTGAAACCTCGCTTTGCAACCCTCAAGAAATCAAATGATTTAAAAGAGTGAAAGACTTCGTTGCTTTTTTAGAACATCTCGAGGGAAATATTTGAAGTTCTTTCCTAAATAATTTCAACTTTTCCAGGGCTTGGAATGAAAACACGTCGATAATTGCGCACGTATATATTCCCAAACTAGAGTCTTCTTTAAATCTGTTAAACTAAATTTGATAGTAAAATTGTATAGTCAAAAGAATAAAAATGCGATTGAATAGCAAGGAAATTACTCTTCTCGTCGCGTTATCGTTTCTTGTTTTGTACGGCTTTGTAAATTAGTAGCGGAAGGGAAATTTTCGGCAATTTCTTGCTTTTTGTTCAGTAACCGACATTGATTTTTAAAGATCAAAGGATTTTCATTGTTGGCTTGCACCTCAGAAAACACAACCAAAATTTGCATTGAGAAGTTGTTTACTGTGTTTTCAGTTTCTAGCGGAATTTACTGATTTATTATGTTGTTTTTGCCCTGTTTTCACTGTGTTAAAAAACTATGCGAATACTTTTTCGGACATTTCATAGAATACTGCACGTCAAAGTTTCTTCGTTATGTCCTTAAGACAGGTTTCAAAAACCGAGAAATTGACGGCGGAAATACTTGACAATTGATCGATTCTTTCAAAGGATCTGCTTGGACAGCGGTTTAAATCAAATGGAGTCTGGCTAGTTGTTGATTTTTGCATTAACTTGAGAATTACTCGAAGATTGTGGGCAGAAGTAAAGAGAACTGGCTTTCCAGTGACTTTCTATGACTTTTTTATGCCATACCGCTTTATAATTTTTTCTCTTCAGCAAACCATTAAAATCGTAGCTTTTGTAAACTCTTTAGCCTATACAGTTCAAGTTATTAATTCCCCGTTTCACTTTTTTTAAGAACAAAGACAAATAGATATAGACGAAATAGTTCTTTGTACGGATAATTTTATCGTTTGAAGGTGTGTCTTCATCTTGGAAGATATTTCAGTTTAAAAGCCAGTCAATACCGTGACAAAATTAGGACATAGAACATACTTTGTTTTAAGAAACTTGCTTTTCTGTAAAGACGGCTAAGACTTTTAGTTTTGAATTCCAAGGCGCGAATAGCAAACAGTGCCATGCTTAAAACGACCGATCATAATGTAAAAAGAAGAGATTCCGTTTCATATTTTCTTTCTCTATATCGATAAGAAAATCCTGAGTCTAAGTCAGACCAGTAACAGGTTTTTTTAAAATGTAAGATTCTTCTAGGCTGTTAGAGTTACTTGCTCGCGGGATCCCACCGACTGCTTTTCTGTCCCGGGTGTTAATATGTCATATGAATAAGCAAATAACATGAATTATGTTGACTTTCAAAATAAAAGTATAGCTAGGTGTTTACTTTAGGGATGAATTGATCTAACAATTAACAGAGAATAAAATGAATTTGTGAAAGCCTTAGCTCCAACTTAGCCCAAATAAATAGAAGAATTAAAACATTGTAAGTAGAACTTCAATCTCATGTTTGTATGTTGAGTTAGGCTCCTTCAACTTTGAGATTTGCGTCGGGAGAACAGAACAGTCAGAGATTTTTGAGTTTGAATTATGTCTCAATTTTCTTAAGTGGCTTCATCTCAGCAATTGATAACTGCAAATTAAACATGTCCTTTCGGAAACAGAAATGGAAAGTCAACTTACCATCCTTATTCATGTTGGCATCAAAGCATCTTTTCAAACGACAAGAACGGCATTGGTTTCTATGGACTTTGTCGACAGGGCAGTTTCCCTTCCCGTTTGTCGCGCGGCAGGTATAGGCTCTGTTCCTTCTGATGCTTCGTTTAAAAAACCCGCTGCACCCATCGCACGCATAAATTCCATAGTGTTTGCCTGAAGACCGATCTCCGCAAACATTACAAGGAATATCTAACAGACGGCCTATGAGAAGGAAAAGTCAAATTTAAGTGTCAAGGTTTTAAAAATTGCCAAAATTCAATATCGACAACAAAAACAGTACCACTCGGTTTTTTGTCATCTTTGTCCGCAAGATCGTCAACACGAAGTTCGGTGGTCATGCTTTCACGTGCTCGGCCCTGGCGTTGTAAGGTTTAAGGAGAAGACTGCCCTTCCTTCAAATTCCCCAGCTTACAAATTGATTAATAGCAAATGTCAGGAAGCCTTGTTTACAACTTGGAAGTGATTGGTTCTTCCGCTTTCATTACAGTTAAAGATATATTTTTCCAAAGGCAAGTATAATGATTTAAATCCTACATCTGATTCGCTGAGATTTGTTCTCTTTGTTTTGAAAAAATTCTTTGGGCGTTCTATTGACAATGTAGCCACAAGACGGTTATGAAGAAATTGAGCATGAAATAAATGATTGAATGAGCTCAAAACCAATCTATTCAATTTGATAGCTAGAGGTAGCTTTTTTTACTCAAAACGATTTAAACCTTTAGGAAAAAAATTACGACATAAAACATTTAACTTCAAGCTGACTTTCCTGGGATAATGTTTGGGTCTGATAAAATATTGAAACAGTTGTTGTCTGAATTATTAAAAAAGCGTATCACCTCAGAGTATACATTTTCAAGTAATCAAAGGTATGAAACTAGCGGGAGATCGTTTGGGGGTATGAAATATATTTTTACAGGCGCTGAGTAATTTTCACAAAACCTTAAAGTAATGCTAATGTCATTAAACTATTCGATTCTCCCCGGCACTAAGGCAATGTCGGTTTGACGCCTCGGTGAAAAAAACGACGTAAACTGTAGAAAATTCATAAGTCTTGAAAAACAGCAAGAACAAGAAAATATAAATAAATTGGATAGAAGGTGACACTTAGCTTCCTAGAGCCAATCACAAGCAGAGCCTTTACTGATTGGCACGTGGACCATTGATGCAGAACAAAATGGGCCGTTACTGGTCGCACATTAATGGCTTTTTTATTTCGCACCTGCCGGGAAATAAGATGGAATAATCTCCGATCACCTGGTCTTACAGCGAGATATCAACACCTGTACTGGGCATAGCGAGTGCGAAAATCTTTCCATAATTATGAAGGAGTCTTAAACTGTAAAACTTTCAAAACAATTTAGGTTAAGAGTTGAGTCTTGCTTATTCAAGAGTGCTCGCTGGATCGATTTATTGACTTTGGAACTGGGCCGAAGTTAACTTTTTTGCGATTGAGTTGGTTTAGAGTTCTTTTTATCTGTTGAATTAGTGGGTTTTAACTTCGGTATTGTTGTATTCAGAGTAATTGGCAATGGAGAAGAATTGGAAGCGTGCCAGTAATTAACACTTGAGTACAGAGACTTCCAAACAAGCGCGGCTCTAAATTAGAACACAATTACATTAAATGAGACGAGCAAAATCGGAAGTAATTATGTATAAAAAGCATTTTTCAAACGTTTGTTTTCTGTATTTGTGCCTTTACTATTGGCAGATTTACGCGCGGAAAATCTTAGATAGTAATGTCCCCCGAGCATATAGAATCTTCCAGGAAATGAAAAGAAAATACTTAATCCACAAATGAAGACATAAATCTTGGAAATACTAAAATATTCCTCTCTCTGACTCTTTCGATCTCTGTGTCTGTCTGTCTCTATCTCGGTGTGTGTATGTATATCTGTCTGTCTCTGTCTCTGTCTCTCACACACACACACACACACACTCAGTGGGACAGTTATGGGACCCTTCATTCGACAAAGTAAGGATTTCTTTTTAAAATGAAAGAACAAAGATCTGCAGCATAGTTTAACCGATGAACTACAATAATGAAAGGATTTTTAAAGCAGTAAATTAAAAGGGTGACAAATTTCTCTGTTAAAACCATATAATATATCTACCTATGTATATATATATATACATATACTCGCCTCTTCTGTTATAGTAATTTTAAAAGCTTTAAAAGATAGCTCTTACTTTAAAATAGCTTGGGGCTAAGTTTAACTAAAAACGCTCAGAAAAATTTTAGTTAACGATCAGGAAAAAACAAATACTGCAAACCAAAAATTACCCAAAAAATACTACTAAAATCATTTCGCCTCACAAGTGTTGAACAAGGATTTTAAATAAACTTGAGCCATATGTGAACTCCCCAAAAATGTGATTGGTATTAGTGACATAACTTTGCGATGAAAGAAGCTCAGTTATTTTTGTGCTTTATTTCAACTTTGTCTTAGTTACAAACGCCACATTAAAGAGCATAGATCAGCAAGGAAAATTTAGACCACAGAAAAAACAATGTTTCAGTAATTTTAAAGCAGCATTTTGTTTAGCATTTGCTTCAAGATAAGGGAAACCTTTAGGAAAACAAGTGTTAATTGAATTTTGGGCCTGAAGGATTTTGACCATTTTGCTTGACTTTTCATTTTGTGTGAAATATTGTGCTAATGGTTTCGTAATCAATGAAGTTGTACGGCAATGCTGCCAATCGAACTATTAATATTAGCGATTGAAAGTTGTTTACTTTTTGTGAAAGACTTAAAAGCTATACATTGATAAAATCGTGACTTTCTCGCTCTGTTTGAAAAGAGTTTGAAAAGAGAATGACAAGGAAATTCGTGCCGAAGGCTAATCCCCTTAAATCGCGAAAAGCCAACATGGCGTCAGTCTTATCACAAATGATAGAAGCTAGACTTTATGACAGCGGTTCATAAAAGCTTTTACAAATTGCTTCCAACCGTTTTAAATCATCCAGAAGAACATAATAAATATTAAAATTGGTAGCAGTCCTGCTAACACCGCCCGTTTAAACTTTGAAAGAGAAACTTCCTTTGACCACCGCGGTGCTATTCAGTAATCCTGACTTACAATGCAGATTTAAAGAGATGAAATCATTTACTGCCAAAGCTTAACACCCACATCGTTTAAAAAATTCAGCTTGTTTGTTCGCATATGCATGCACGATGCATGGCTTCTTTTTCAAAATCAGTTGCTTTCTAGGAATCAGAAGGCAAAACTCGTTAAAAAGTTTGTTGACATTTTAAAGCAGCTTTTATAGTACACTATACGGCCCATGTTGATACTACCAAACTTCAAAATTAGTTTATATATTGGTTTAAAAATTACACGCAATTTTGAGCACTGTCACAGAAAGGATCTTTTCGGATCGATGAGGAGGATTTAACGGCTTTCCTAATGGCGTGCCCTGTCTCTTTAACTTGTTCGTTTACAATTTTTTCTTGCTGCTTTAAGCCCAGAGGCGATGGTTAAATGAAGAAACCCTACCAAGACTAGAGTGAGAAAAGACTAACTATAACTGTTCTTTTTTCAATTACCCCCAAATGAAATAACATTGCATCAAGCAAGACTGACATCAATTAAATAATTTTCCAAATGTTATTTCTGTCTGAATACAGGATATACTCGATCTGAGCATAACCTTAATATTAATATTAAGTATGTTTACCTTAATATACCTTGCTCAGTTCTATACCTGGGCTCGGCCCTGATCTTAATTAACAGAGAAGAAATGGTTTCCGTGCAGTCTCTTCAATTTTGCAAGTTTTAATGATCTCCTTTCTCGAACCGGAAAAGGAAAAAGCCGCAACAGAAAACTTAAAACCGAAAGACTAAGAAAGTTTAACTGGAAGAAAGTTGACAGTCAGCCCGAGGGGTCACCGGTTTCATCGGTCGTGACCTCATGCTCTCGACTGTATTTTTATGACGTTTTGCAAGAATATGCCATGTAAAAGAGAAAAATATAAAACTTTGTAATATACAATTACGTTTATTGGTAGATTTACAGGAAACTGTTAAGTTTTTGGCATGCATCCAGTTTCTTACAGTGCAAGAGCATTTTTTGATTGTGATGAAATAAGAAGAAGACATAATCTATACAATGCTCAAGCCGCCGGCTTATGAGAACACTTTTCATAACTTTGTACGGAACTACTACTAGTACACAGTATAAACTAGTCCCCATCGTCTCAATTTTCCGTAAATTAAGTCTTGACAACCACACGAAAATAGTTTTGTATACAACTATTTTAAATCTACGTTGATTGTCGGCGTCGCAGTGGTGGAGTGTGTTTGACTACCAACTGAAGGTCGTGATTTCAACCCCCCCACCCCCTCCCCCGGGCCAGGCCACTAGGTTGTGTTTCTGAGTAAAGCGCTTTTCTTGACTTGTTCCAGTCGATTTAGCTGTAAAAATCAGAACCAGATTCTGCTGGGAAATATTGTTTTGAATTAGGTCCTGGCACATTTTGCTTTAAAGCGAATGCGGATTGGCGACAAGTTGCGTGATCGTTTCAGGATCTTTCTCTTCGGCTCCCGTTTGGCCCGTGCTGCATGTCGGTCAATAAATTGCTATATATAGACAAGGTCGAATAGGAGAGAGCTTCCGGGAGCGGAAATTTTTCTTGAAGCCAATGAGAAAAACTCCTGAGCATCCTGCGTTAGGAAATGTCAAAGCTACTAAAACTGCGTTTACTTAAATTATTACACTTCCTCCGGCCACAAATTGTAAAGTTTAGCCGATACTATAGCCTTTAAACTAAAAGTATCTAACATCGGACCTGCTTCGAGCAACTGGCTACGGATGCAATTCAGTACAGTGGAAAAATAAGCTGTTTGGCGTTGTGAACCTCGCTTTGTTCAGCTTTGTCGTGCCTTCTCTGGACTTGTTCATGCAGCTCATCTGACCTTAGTTTACATAACAAGGCGTGGCATGACGTTAAATAATATTATTTTACATTTCATTACAATAAAACTGCCTTACTTGCAATATTTTACATGATGTAACATTGCACTGATGACATAACATAACTTAAAATAACAGCATAGTATAGCATAGCATTAAGTACATTATACAATGCATTACAATACATTACGATGCGGCCACACTTAATTTGGAGACAGGCTCTGTTGTGCGACCCATACCACACCTTTTCCCCTTTTTTTCCTTTTTCTTCCTTTCAATGCTGTGGTAAAAACTGTATGTATGTATGTATGTATGTATGTATGTATGTATGTATGTATGTATGTTAAAATAAATAATAAAATAAACAAACAAACAAACAAACAACAAAATAAATAATAAATAAATAAATAAACGAACAAACAAATAAATAAGTAAATATAAATAAAAACATTACATTACATTAGTTTAATGTACATTAAATAACAAAAAATTACATGACGTTACATTATAGTACAGTACACTACCTTACATTACAATATAATATGTTACTACATTATAGTACAGTATACTACCTTACATTACAATATAATATGTTACTACATTATAGTACAGTATACTACCTTACATTACAATATAATATGTTA